>JACBYL010000324.1:0-38052 GCA_015266385.1 Trichoderma oligosporum | reverse complement strand
CTGGCTACAGAGCCTTTCTACTTTTTTCTTCTTTTTTTTCGCCCAGGTTGTTTCGCTGGGCATAGCCGGGACCCTTGTCTCTTAGGCCCCCCACATTTGTGTCTTGGTCCAAATTCTATATCAAGACACTCCTCGACGGCTGTTTGAAAGCGGCCATTCTCTCTTCTTTCTCTGCATACCATCTCTACAACACAATCTTCCCGCAAGCAATCAAAGCATCAGAAAAAAAAGCTTCTCTCTTTCAAAGGCTTTTCCGTCTTGTTTTTTTCATATACGCATAGAAACTCTTTTCCATCGTTTTATCAATTCCTTCCATCCTCTTCTCTGATCCTTTCTGCATAAAGGCAAAAAATAAATAAAGTCTTTTGTTTACACCGCCTTACGAAGTCAATTCTCCTCTTCTCTCTTCTCTCCTCTCTCTATCTCTTCCTCTCTCCGCCACCTCTAAACCTAGACCAACAGTCTTCTTCAACAACAACAATAACAACAATCACATACACAATGTCTTTCCCTTCTCGAAGCATGTTGCGCATCTCCCGCGCCGCCAACTTCTCTGCTGCCTCCCGTGTCGCTGCTCCTAGCAACGCCGTTCGCTTCTTCTCTGCCACTCGCATCAACCGAGTTTCTGATACCGCCAACAAGAAGAGTGTTGTTCGCGAGAAGGAGGTTCCCGTTACTGTCTATGGCGCTGGCCAGGGTGACAAGCAGACCCTTCAGGTTCCTGATGGCGCTGCCAAGGTCCCCTACGATAGCCCCGTTCCCGCCGAGCGCGATGAGGTTGAGCCCCTGAACAAGAAGGTTTTCGACTCTCTGCCTTATACTCTCAAGAGCATGACTGTCCAGGACAAGGTCATCATTGTCACTGGTGGTGCTCGTGGTTTGGGTAACCACATGGCCCGCGCCTGTGCTGAGGCTGGCGCCAAGGCTATCATCATCTTCGATGCCAACCAGGAGCTGGGTGACGCTTCTGCTGCTGAGCTGCACCAGAAGTCTGGTCTGCCTGTCTCTTTCTTCAAGGTTGATGTTCGTGACGGTGCTGCCATTAACGCTGCTGTTGACTCCGTTGTCGAGCTCTATGGTGCCCCTGATGTCTTGGTCAATGCCGCTGGTATCGCCGACTCCAACATCAAGGCTGAGACATATGACCCCGCCATGTTCCGTCGTCTCATCGACATCAACCTCACTGGTTCTTTCCTCATGTCTCAGGCTGTTGGCCGCTCCATGATGGCCGCTGGCAAGGCTGGTAGCTTGATACTGGTTGCTTCCATGTCTGGCTCCATTGTCAACTACCCTCAGGAGCAGAGCTGCTACAATGCTTCCAAGGCTGGTGTCATCCAGTTCGCCAAGTCCATCGCTGCTGAGTGGGCCAAGTACAACATCCGTGTCAACTGCATTTCCCCCGGTTACATGGATACCGCTCTCAACCGTGTTCCTGCACTTGAGGCCCAGAAGAAGATCTGGAAGTCTCTGACTCCTCAAGACCGCCTGGGTGGCGTTGACGAGCTCAATGGTCTCTGCGTCTTCCTTGCTTCCGACTCCTCTCGCTTCATGACCGGATCCAACGTCATCATTGACGGTGGTTACTCTTGCTACTAAATGTTACAAAACAAAGCAAAGAGAGTCTGGTATGGCTTACATAATATCATCCTTCACAAAACATCTTAATATCATCACGAAAGCCGGCACCGCCCATGGCTCAAGAGGCCTCTGGGCAGGCACATTGGAGTTTTTTGGAGGCAAAATCAATGCATGAAAATTTGCAGTCGATTTTGAGGCATGACATTTTTCCTGAATGAGCTGTGAGGGAACAGTAAAAAAAAAAAGAGAAATCAGGTACAAAATAGGGGAAGGGGTTTGGTTGGCTTTGGCCAAACGGGTCTCGTCTTTTCTTTTCACTATATGATGATAGTGTCTTTTTTGTTGCAAAGTGCATCGCCTTGTTTTTTTTTATTTTTTTTTATTTAAATTCTTGTTTGGAGTTTCGGGTCTGCTGTCTGCCGGTCGGGGTACACGGAGCCAGACATGCATAGAGGGAAATAGACGTCGAGTTTCAATGACCAGAAGATTAGAGATATCTAGATGAAAATCAGTCTAGCCAAAGAGTTTTTGGCTGATTAATTAATGAAGAGTGGCCTTTTGAGCCTTTTTTTTATAACAAACTTTTTTTTTATAAACGTTTTCAAAAGTCTCCTATTATTCGCTATTAAAATTAATAATAAAGGGAATACTTCTTTCTTACCCAGCCCAGTCCAGTCAGTCATAGATATGGCATCATTAGAAGAGCCATGAACTTTGATAAACGGCGAATATTCTAGAAGTGGCAATTAGCTTTCATGTGTCTTACGCCACTACAACAATTTACGTCTGAAACGTGGCTTTCTTATTGTTGATGAAAATATGTGTAGCTTTTCCCAGACTTGGTTGGTTGGTGGGAGAAGAATAAGATACCTCTCGATATTGACCTCTTTTGATCTAACCTCATGCAAGGTATACTGAAATGCCGTGTGTGAAGATATCCAAGCAAGCCCTCGATTCCAACTAGACATAGATAGATAGATAGATATCTTTGTATAATGTATATTTAACCTGACTGAATATCTTAGATAGAAAGTTTTGTCATAATTCATGTCATGTTTATGTCTACTAGAGCTTGAATACATACATACATACATACATACATTTCTACAAACCATACATAGCCCAAGTAAGACATCTATCTAGACACCTACTAACTAACTAACTACCTTACTCTTTAGGTACTACACATAATATTCCCGTAAAACAACTATAAGAAAAAATGGCATTTTATTATTCACCTGGGTATTAACTTGACTAAACTCTTGTTTTTCTTTTGTTGTTAAATCTTTTTTTTTTTTTCAAATTAAAAAAAAAAAAAAAAAAAAAAAAAAAAAAAAAAAGAGATGCAAAAAATAATAAAATAAAATAAATAGAGACATGACAAGAAGGAGCCGCAGCTCTAGATACACAGCCCCCAGTACCATGGAAAAAGAAGAAGGTTTGAAAAAAAGAAAAAAAAAAAGGGTTTGGGAAAGGGGGCGAAGATAACAAACAAACAAACAAACAAACAAACAAACAAACAGTAGATTGCCTCTAATATTCCAATGATGAATTTTTTGTTTAAAAAAAAAGGGGGGGGGGAGGGTTGGTGGTGGTGGCGAGGGATGATGAGGATTGAGTTACTTCCTCTGCTTTTTTTCTTGGAAGAAGAGAGAGGGAGGACATGAAAAAGCAACAATATAGTAATAAAATAAAATAAAATGAAAAATAAAATAAAATAAAATAAAACAATAACATAACATAATGCTTTAACCTTTTCGAGCTTTTTCTTGGGCTCGCTGTTCTCGTGCGGCGCGGACTAGAGGGGATAGCTGTATCAAATCGACGCATGATTTCATGAATTCGTGCTGCCGTAGGATATTAGTTGAATGAAGTAAGGAGAGAGGAGGGAAAGAGAGAGAGAGAGAGAGAGAGAGAGAGAGAGAGAGAGAGAGAGAGAGAGAGAGAGAATAAAGAGTATTAATAAGATACAAAGGAAAAAAAAACTTACTCTTAGTAAATCATGAGCGCTGGCCCGCTTCTCGGGATCTACCTTTAATGCAAAGTACAAGAAATCTCTAAACACTGCGGACAAATCACCCTCATTCTTGATTTGTGGTGTACCGTTGGTAGCGATCAACCACAGCGCGCGAAGGGGTGATTCAGTAAGGTAAGGTGGTTCGCCTTCAATCATCTCAATGGCCATGATGCCAAGAGACCAAATATCGACCTTGCGTCCATATTCCTTTCGAGTGACCACTTCCGGGGCCATCCAGTAAGGTGTGCCAACCATAGTGGTACGCTTATTTTGGGCCTCGTTGATAGTCGCACAAAATCCAAAGTCGGCTTGGTATCCAAAGCAAGTTAGCAAAGGGAAAGAAAAAAAAGAATAAATAAACAAATCAACAAGTAAATAAAATAAATAAAATAAAAGAGAGAAGAAGAAGAAATGGTTAGGGATTCCCCTTCTTCTCTTCTCTGCTCTTCTTTCACGGGTTTTTACTCACTTAGCTTAATATTGCCCTCGCTAGACAAGAGAATGTTGTCAGACTTGATGTCGCGGTGAATGACACCCTTGGAATGCAAGTGCTGAAGTCCTCTCAGTGTCTCTCTGCAGACCGAGGCAATCTGACCCTCCGTCATAATGTTAAAAGTAACAACGTCAGTGAGACTGCCGCCTTCCATATACTCCATAACCACCCATAGCTCGCCGTCGCAGAGGTAGCTATCGATGAAGTTGACAATGTTGGGGTGAGAGCTGTCCTTCATAACCAAGATTTCGTTGATGATAAGGTCCTTCTTTGGCTGCTGCTCTAGATTCATCTGTTTAATGGCCACCAGTCGATTAGTGCCCCTCTCATGTCCTGTATACACTCCGCCCGAAGCGCCCTGTCCAATCTTGGTGAAACCTCTGTAGATATTACGTGGGTCGCCTTCACTGCATATCCTCTTGAGGGATGCCACAACGTCCATGCCGTTGCTCTGGCGTACTCGCTGTCGTGGCCGTGCGCTGGCGGCCGCCGCACTGGGACTAGGCTGTTGGCGTTGCGCATTGTGGTGACCATTAGCCTCAGGAGAGCGAACGTATCCCACTGCAGCTGTAGGAACTGGCGTTGCATGCGGTGATGGCTGTCTCTTGCTGGGAGCTCGGCCTAGCTGCCCTGTCATAGCTGCCTGAGCTTGGGCCATGGCCTTTTCTTGCTGCTGTTGCACCAATTGTTGCTGGTAAACATTGGCTTGAGTGGCGGGGCTGAGTGAAGGGGTCTGAGGGGTGTATGGGGATAGGCCATTAGTTTTAGAGTTGGATCGTGATCTATGTTCCTCTGGAAGCATTGGGGTGCTCTCTTGAGAATAAGTTCCATAGCTACTGGATGATGTTTCATCTAGGGGCTGAGCCATGCCGATACCAGAATCCTTCGCTGCGTAGGCACTGGCCGGAAGTGGTCTGTTGTTCATGCTGATTGGGGGCTTTGGCGCTGGACGGGTTGGCATTATGTCCTTGACGGGCCCGGCACCTTGAATCCTACCAGCAGGAACGGGAGGTGGTGCCCGGGGATTCTCAAAGCTTCCTACAGGGGCTTAACAGTTAGATGTTGTGCTATTGCTGCTGCTGCGGCAGACAAATCTCTCGTAAAGAAGAGGCACCAAAAAAAAAAAAACGTGGTGATAGGGAAGTAAAGAAAAATACATACCAAAGTAATTGCTTGGATATGTGTTTGGTGATGTCGGGGAAACGGTATATTGACGAGTGTCTGCTGTGCCAGCATTGTGAAATTTTTCGAGGACTTGATCCTCAGGCGGCCGCTCGGTGGTCTCCTTGTAGAAGGTCAAAATATCAACCATGGTCTGAGGGTTCTCTCGTCTCTCCTTCTCGGAGATGCCACTTTCATTGATAAGACGCTGCCATTCTTTCGGTAATCCCTGGTTGAAGTATTAGTACTGACTTGCTGCATCATCGACACACCATGCGGGGGCTGAAGTGACCCCAGAAAATGCCAAAGATTTGGACTGACGGTAAACTGTCCCGTAGTGCTATCATAGCCCACATGAGTTACATGTACAGGGTTCTCGGGCGCAGATATCACGGGTTTTTTCTGAGAGCCGACTAAGCTATTAACGAAGCCGGAGAAGCCAGACTTCTTCCGCGACGTCGTGGGCTTGAGCTCTTTGCCCTCGTCTGAATAGCGTTTTGGGCTCATGAGGGCAGCATCAGCCACCCTCCCAGTTTGGGACTTTTCTAGCGTAGGGTGGTCCATGGCACCACCGTAACTGGCTGACGACCTCGGTGATGGTCTACCAAACCGTGGATCAGTGACAGCCTTGACGAGCGAAGGTGGTTGAGAGTGCGACTGCGACTGCGACTGCGACTGCGACTGCAACTGTGACTGTGACTGCGACTGCGACTGCGACTGCGACTGAGCGTTGGCAAACTTGGTAGCCTCAATGTGATTCAAGATGGTAGTGCCGTCAAAAGGCGCTCCGATGAGGTCCTCGTTGCCGCGGCGCTGGTCCAGCAAGCGGGCGCTCTGGTTGGGATCCGACAACCGGTATCGGTTGTTACGATGCGGCAAAGCAGCGTTGTGGTGGGAGGCAGAGAACTCGCCCTGTGCCAACCCCGGCGATGCATTCGTTCGCTGCTGGAAGCTCGAGGGGTGCGGGTGTCGCGGGGAAGAAGAGCCGTTGGACGCGTTTGAAGCTGTCGATCGGACTGGCGGTGCGCTGGGGGCTCGTCGAAGATTGCGGGAGCTGCCCTTGGCGTGACCGTCAAGAGACTCTGTGTCGTAGCCAGAAGAAGATCGAGCGTAGTAGGGTTGGTGTGAGGGGGGCCGCTTGATGAGTTTGCGACGCTGAGAATTGCCGTTCAACGGCGGGCTCTGGCGGTCCATGATGGATCAAAACGAATGGGTTGGATGGATAGTGCGTTGTTCCGTTGCGAAGCACGCACCCTTACCTAAGACTTTGTCTCAGCCCACAGGAGGGTCCCCCCGTTCTTTTTGGGCCCGTCTGCCGTGGTTCGAATGGGGGTGTGTGCGCGAAGATTTGACTTGACTGAAAAGAGGCGGCGCGGCCAGCCGTTTGTGTGTGGACAATGCGGTTCCCTTCTGTTCGTTCAGCTGCCAACTGCTACGAGAGCGAATCTTGTTATTGACCTGTCTTTGATAGGTTATGTTAAAACCGTTGGACAAGTGTGTACAAAGTACGAAGTATAATAATTAGAGCCAAGCTGCCTGCCAGCCAAGGTTCCAAGTTTTGATTATGGAAAACGACAAAGACGGACTCAATAAAGGGAAAAAATAATAATTATGAGCTTTCCAGGATTCGTACTCTCCCGTCCACCTTCAATTTTGCTCCTCTATTATTCCCTGCTTGGCTGTCCTGGGCCCCATAGTGGCAGATTGTTTAGAGATAAAATACTAGTACTTGTAAGTACTAGGTAGGCCGAAGAGGGGCGCAAAATGAGTGCGAGGTTGAAGTGAAAATGCACTGTACAGGGTTCCAGGCTGGGAGTTGTACAAGGCACTGGTCCCTTTTTTTTTTTTTTTTTTTTATTTTGCCTTTTTTTTTTTTTTTTTTTACGTCTTGCCATATTCATTCCATTTCTTTTCTTTTTTCTTAAAGAGTTCAAAATAAAAGTAAAAAATAGAAGCAAAAATAAAAATGAAATATAATAAAACACTACATTGTCCAAGTATTTGAAGTAGCTAACTGTCTTCTTCCTCTCGAAAACCTGTACGTAATAGCTGGACTTCAGATATGTTCAAGAGAGAGCATAGGTAAAAGAATGTACCAAGTAACTGAGTGGTACCACTTGATAAGCAGTAAGGAACAATAGTAGGGCGCATCTGTGAATAGGGTCCAATAGTACCAAGTCCCCGAGATATAACTTACAAGCCAATGCGAGGCGCCAACAGTCTCGAGCCACATGATAAGTGCTTCTTATTGGTAAATATCCTTTTTTTTTTGCCCTAATTGATGCCCATGTGATTGTAATACTTGTTAAGCAGCGATTGGTACATAATTTTACTTGTACTCCATAACTCAAGTTCCCAAGGTGGAAGTGGAGCTTCTTCTTTTTTAAACACTTTAGTTCAGTGATTTGAGCTCTATCCGTTGAGTTTTTGGGCACTGTAGAACAAACAGTGCGGAGCTGGCGCGGGCACATGGTGGATAAATTCCAGGCGGGTTGGTGAGCAGCATTTCTTACCATTGCCAGACTTGTATATGAAGGAGGGGGAGGGGCCCCCCCGTTGGTGGCTGGTGGCGCCTCTCAAAGACAGACGAGTAGAGACAAGAGACAACGGGAAACGGAGAGAGGATGCTGATACAATTATTGACATGATGATAGATAGGCAGCTTCTGACTTTGCCATAACAGCGTGATTGTTAGCTGCATATCTACTTATGGATTCGATGCTTCATACATATATAGTAACATACATACAGAGTTTACTAAGTTATCTACTGTTCAAAAAAGTACTAACTTGGGATCCAACGTTCTCAACCTCCCCCCCTGTCTTACCGGGGAAAAAAAGCTCGTTGCTGCGCGAGTCCCAGGTTTCTGCTGAAATCGTCACTGATGCAGATCGATGCCAAGTACGTATCAATGTAGTATTACAAGGGCCCTGCATGCACATAACCATGGCTTGTTTGCCATTCATCAGGCGCTTTGTCCTTACGATTTCTCACCAAAATCATGTCACAAGTTATAAGCCAACCGCAGAGGAATCGGGAATTTTTTTTTTAAAATTAATGCTCAGCAATAATTGAGAAACCACAAAAAAAAAAAACAAGGAAAAAAATACCTCTCACAAGTTGCACAGTATCAATCTGACTCGCTCCATTTTTCTAATCTTTTTCTGTCTTTTTGGTGGCCCAAGTTGTCATCTTTTCGCTAGCGCTATTGTTGGTGGCTTCAAGAACTTGATCTCGAAGACTTAAGACAATGGGAAAGGGAAAAAGGGAAAGGGAACTTAAATTGATGACTAAGGTACTCCTAACTCTTATCGTTTGTGTGGACCCCTTTGAACTTGGTGGGCATCGCTAAAAAAAAAAAAAGAAAAGCCCTGTTATGGGGGCGTATTCGGTACTTAAGGTATCTTGCGCGTTGTGCATCGGTGCTAATAATAGTCAACCTTGGTAGTTAAGATTATACGTTGGAAATACGAAGAGAAAAAAAAAGCACAGATGTTAAAGTTAATACGGAGTACTCCGGATACCTGAGTGTATGCTCCTTGGATACTTACGAGCTTACAGTAATGCTTTTTTTGCTACAAGCCGCTGCTAGGTATGTATCGCGAATCCTTGCATTGATAGATATCG
Organism: Trichoderma oligosporum; assembly: GCA_015266385.1. NCBI lineage: Eukaryota > Fungi > Ascomycota > Sordariomycetes > Hypocreales > Hypocreaceae > Trichoderma > Trichoderma oligosporum. Next base: position 29,176 of record JACBYL010000324.1, on the reverse strand, counting down.
ATAGCTCGAGGTGCAGGGAGAAACCACCATCGCTTCTTCAAGCAAATTTATAAAAGGGGAACTATCATAGGATCAATATGTATTTCAGCTCATTAATCTGTTGCAAGATGGTGGGCAGCCGCATTGTTTCAAAACGCTGGGGCCGTTTTAAGACACCCCGCTCCCATTCCATGCAATTTCTTCATCACCAGCTAATATGGCCCGTTACTCCAAAACAAGTCTGCAGTGATACCTGCAGGTAGGTGCATGGCGATAGTGATATTTAATTGCCCGTGTTTCCAAGTAAAGACTTTTTGAGCCAATGGGCAATTCATTGTTTAGATACTCTGTAGAAAATGAAGAAAAAAGGAACCGAAAGAGCCTGATCTAAATTCAAGCTCAATATTTTGGACGGGGAGGTTATTCTTTGAACGAAGCACTACTAGGAAAGGATCGTGAAGCTTAGCGTCTTTCACGGAGGATTATCATAACGGACCTGACGGGCCGAACGCAAAGCAGATATGGATGGACCTCATAAGCGCCTTTTCCATCTCGTTGTCTAAAATGGCTTTTTGGTCTCAGTGCGTTAACGTGTAAGTTGTAGCAAAAGGCACTTAGTTTGTCTTGTTTGAGACACCTTTGATGACCCCTCCACTAACTAACTAATACGACGTTGAAAATCTTTAGTTGTTTTTCCGTTCTCATCAGCATCTTATATTGAGGAGCAGCTAGAGTATATATGCTTATATATATACAGCATATTGCCTGTAGTCAATCATCTACAGCCTGTAGGACTAGAGACAATTGCAAAGTACTTTCGGCGATGCTCATCCATAGATAAGCTTGAGCTATAAAAATGGAGGCTATCTCATCATCTTAGTAGCTCATGTAAAGTATGGAATTAGTCTCCCTGCACTCACAGCTAAATCACAGCAAGAATAGCCAAATACAGGACGTACGTTGTCTCGGCCACGTCGCAGTAGGAAATTTATTTTTAAGCTTTTTTTCTTCTGAATCGTGATATCAAGCTTGGCGCTCGGCGATTGTACCGACATTTGTATGTATCACCAGCATAATAGGGCCGTGCGCTGTACCTGCAGTTGAAGCGTCACAACGTGATCTTAAAGTCCTGCATCTGCATGGCTTCGGCAGGCAGAGACAAACAGGACCAGGAGAAATTGGCCACCTTGTATGAATTATATTATGATTGCGTGTTCTTCTATTTGCGTACACGGAAGAGAAAACCAGTCATCTATATTTCCTGTCGTTGGTTGTACAGTAGAAACAAAATATGGAGAAGATGATAATGGAAGTAATCTTTAGTTGATGAGGTGCTGAGATTGCTAGAGGCATCAATTGTCTGTCTGTTTGTCATCTGCTGTAGTTACTTGGATATATCGAAGAATACAAGAAGATACTAGTAGCATGACCCATCATTACTTCTCTATGATAGTATATAGCATGAGTTGTGCTGCTGAAGTTAGAAAATGAGAATTTGCATTAATCATTCGTCTCCCCTCGATAACGATAAGACTAAATCATACATAATGGTTCTCTTTCCCAACAAAAACAAGAAGCATCCACGAGCCAAGTCATGTGATATAACTCTGGGGGCTTTGGGGCGGCGAGGTACGGAGCTCTCGTACCGGCCATCAAACTCGGCGGTGGTGCCATTGGCAGCCGCTATTAAAAAAGGTGGCTCCGCTCCGAGCGGCATCCTTGTTGGCCAGGCCAGGCCCTAGGCTTAGGGAAAGTCGGTCGTGGCATTAACAGTACAAGGTACTTACTTTTGTGCTTGGAGCTTCTTGGAGAAAGCTGGAGAAACTTCCACCTCACCCTCAACTCCCAATATTCCTCCCCAAAAAGCTTCATCGTCTTGCTGCTTCGGCTCTGTTTGCGTTCGCCCCGGCCGCTGTCTCGTCTTCTGGTTTTCCCCTTCTGGTCTCTGGTATTCGTCGTCTGCTGGCTGTCTGCATCATGTTCTAGCACCACCACAGACTTTAGCAAACAGCATCAAGTGTCTCCCCACCATAATTATCTGGTCACGTAAAACATCTAGTGCCGCTATCAGCAACGTTTGAAAGTTGCACTCTACTTTGTTCGCATATATTACAATCAGTGTGGTGAGTTTGGCCAAGATGATAACCAATAATACAAATTATTGAACCAATTGCTGGCAATTCCCTCCTTCAAGCATGTTGATTCAGAAAACTCGATTCCTTGAAGAAGTTCTTGTATTTTGCTAACTTCCTACTTTATTAAATCAGTGCTGGTTCATCATTCACATATAGTTTTCATCTATTTGTGACGCTTCCGAGTCGAATTTCTTTATAATGGCTTCCGAAGAATCTGGTTCTGCTACTGGCATTGCCAATGCTGGTGAGGAGTCTGTTGCTCAACTCCTTCAGCAACACCATGTTACTGTTGAGGATGTACCGGATGACGAATTGCCCGTAAAGTCGGCTGATGATGCATCTGCTTCTAACTCTGCTCCGGCCATCAACAAGACGGCTAAACAGAAAGCAGCTGCTCTTGATACTCAATCCCATGAACTTTTCCCTGAGCTTGGCGCTCCCAAAGGCAAAGGCCCTAGTGTTGCCCCCATCTGGGGCGCCAAAAGTAATGCTAATGGAGGCTCCAATGGCGTTTCTCGTTCGTCGACCCCAGCATCTGGGACTGAGACTTCGACTGCTCAAGCAGCCACTCCATCCATGGTAATTCCCGGACGAAGAGTTGAGACTGTCACTCTCGCACCTCAATTCATTCGGCCACGTTCTGAGCTCAGGAGACCCATCCCGGACATTCTCAAGGATATCAACCGCAAATCTCGAGCCAACATTGCTATGACTCAGTCTCCTAATGGCCACCTCAAATTCAATGCTACTGGTCCTCAGGAGGTCGCCCAACAAGCACTCAAGGATCTAGTGGCCCAGATTGGAACCAAGGTATGTTTTACCATGTACGCATCTCAACTTGTCACCTCTAGCTAATAATGTTTCTTTTTTCTTCTTTTTTTTTTCAACAATAAAAGGTCGCTATTAAAGTCCCTATTCCTCAGTCTACTCGAGCACACATAATTGGCAAGGGTGGTGCTACAATTAAGTCTCTTCAAGAAAAGACAGGTGCCAAGATCCAGCTGCCCAAAGCCGACGAGAACCAGGTTATCGATGATGAAGATGATGAGGCTACTATCGATGTCATCGTAGAAGGCAATGCTCTTTCTGCAGCTTCTGCTCAGAATGAGATTCTCAAAATTGTGGGCGAGCGGGCTGCCAATGTCCAGACCAAGGTGCGGGGGATCCCTACCGCTTTCTACCCTTTCATTGCCGGACCTGGAAATTCTCTGGCGCAAGCAATGGAAGAGGCCAATGGAGTTCAGGTCCGCGTCCCCACTCATCAGCTGTACTCGTCGTTGCCGCTTCCCGCTGCGCCAGCTCCCGGTCAACGGCCCGTGTTTGCCCCTGCTGGTGTAGATGACGAGCATATTCTGCTTGCCGGCGACCGCGCGGCGGTGCAACGGGCTCGAGCCGAGATTGAGCGTCGGGCAGCTGAATTGCAGAAACAATTAGAAGCCGAGCAGCTGTCTATTCAGAGAGGCAGACACCAATTTATCATTGGCCAGCGAGGTATTCCTATGGAGGACTTCTTCAATGAAACTGGCTGTGCGATATTGTTCCCTTCTGAGGAAGATGATGATATGATCACCATCGTTGGTCCTCCTTCAAAGGTGCAAAGCGGAGTGGAAAGGGCCATGGATCTTGCCATGGGCATGCAAATGTCAAACCTTGACATCTCAAGGTCTCATCGCAATGCCCCTGGAGGAGCGGCGGCCCATGCTGCCAACATCACCAGATATCTTCGACAACGCAGGGAGATTGAGCGCCTGGAGAAGCTGTACAGCACGCACATCAACACTCCGTTTTCTCAAGACGGCGCTTTGCCCTGGGAGCTGTACTCCCGCGAGGGTAAGAATGCGATCCGTGCGCAATCGGAGATCACTGCTATTCTTAATGGACACCCGCCATCACGTATGCAGACTGTTTCGGTTGACCCATTCTTCCACCAACATCTGCGCAGCGACATCACCCCTAGAGTCAAGAAGGATTTCGGTGTCCATATCGTGGTGCCGGAAGCATCAGAGGCAAATGTTCCCGTGCTCTTGGTCTACGAGGGGTCTGACCCTGCCGAAGGTGCTTACCAGCCTCCTCGAGTCAAGCCTACAGATGCCGAGGTTCGCGCATTTAAACAGGCATTAGAGGCTGCCCAAAAGCACATTCTCGGTCTCATTAACAATCAAGAAGAGCTTAGTAGTGCGTCTCTTGATGTTCCTGCTAAATTTCATGAGAGGCTGCGTCGATTCATAAAGAAGGAGCAAGAGGGTCGTGCAGAAACTCAGATTCCTATTAGAGTGACTAAAGTCGGAACCACTATCACTTTGCGGGGACCAAAGTCTGCCGTCGAGTCGCTTGCTAGCAAGGCCACCGCCTTTATAGAGCAAGAAAAGAAGGATGAGAAGGAGCGTGGATTCATATTAACTTTTGACTTTCCTCAAAAATATGCAAACCATCTCATCGGCAAGGGTGGCAGCAACATCAAGGAGCTCCGTGACCGATTCGACGTCGAGATTCAAGTGCAAGACGGCAAAGTGGAGCTCAAAGGACCCCAAGCCAAAGCAGAAAAGGCTCGAACATACATCCAGAACCTTGGTCGAACTCTGGCAGATGAGACGACCCACGTGCTCAAGATTGATCCCAAGTATCATAGAGAGCTGATTGGTGCTCAGGGAAGCCAGATCAATCGTCTACAGACTCGATACAAGGTTCTCATCTTTTTCCCTCGGTCAGCCAAGGGTGGTGACGATCAACCCAACGCAGATGCGGCAAGCGACTCTGGCAAGCCTCGTCGCCAGCAGGCTCCTGACGAAGTCATGATCCGTGGCCCTAAGAAGGGTGCCGACGAAGCTCGCGATGAGATCTTTTCGCTGCACAAGTACCTGGAGGAACACTCCCACACGGCCACTATTGGGGTGCAGCAGAAGCAAGTCGGTTCATTGATCGGCCAAGGCGGTGCTGCCTTGGACGAGCTACGACAAATAACTGGTGCTAGAATTGATGTTCCTGCTGACCGAGATACTCCCATTGTCGAGATTCTCATCAAGGGAACTGCATCTCAGGTCAAAAAGGCACAACAAATTCTCGCAGAGAAGCGGGCGGAGTTTGATGACACTGTCGTCCAAACTATTGAGGTGGACAAGAAGTACCACAAGGCGCTGATTGGAGCTAATGGTAAGCATTTTTGCGTGTCAATATCAGTCTGCCATTTGGGCTTGTTCAAGTATATATATCTAACATGGTTTAAACATAGGCTCTAACCTTCGAGAGATTGTTGTTGGAGCTGGTGGCTCTGACGACCGACGTGCGCTTGCTCGCACGATTCAGTTCCCCAAGCAAGAAGCAGATGGCAATGCTATCAAGGTAGAGGGCCGTACCCAGGTTGTCGAGAACATCATCAAGCGAATCCAGGAGATTGTTGCCGAGCGTGAAAATCAGGTGACGGAGATTATAGATGTGCCGATTGATCAACACAGATCATTGATTGGGCGTGGAGGTGATGCCAAGCGCCAATTGGAGTCACAGTTCAGCGTTTCAATTGACATCCCACGACAGGGAGACGGCAAGACAGGCGTCAAGGTGACGGGTCGACCAGAGAATGTGGCCACGGCTAAGGAACATATCTCTGGCTTGATCAAGCAGCAGCAGGGCGAGACGCTCCAGATCCCTCGAAACGTTCACCATGTCGTATCCAATGGCGGACAGCTATTCCGCCAGCTTCGCAACAACCACCAAGTGACGGTCGATCATGCTGGCCAAAGTATTCCCGCTAAGCCTACTTCATCAGCTAGGGCTGTTGAGGGCGCTCTGCCACTGATCACGGATGATGCTGATGCTGCAGCTGATGTTCATTCTTGGAAGATTGTCAGCACAGCATCGGATGAAGAGGGCGATATCCCATGGATTCTGCGTGGCACCCCCGACAACGTTGCTAAAGCCAAGGACATTATTCAAAAGGCATTGGAACAGGCTGGTGCGAATGACTCTACTGGATATCTAATCCTCCCTGATCCTCGAACTTACCGTTTCGTAATTGGACCAAATGGAAGTAAGGTTAAATCCATCCGAAACCAGAGCAACTGCCAGATCCAAGTGCCACGAGACCAAGCAAAGGATGAGGCTATCGAGATTGTTGGTACTCGTGAAGGTGTAGAGAAGGCCAAAGATCTAATCTTAACAGCTGTCCGAGAGGGACAGAGCAAATCGAAGGAATAAGTTAGAGGTACTATTAGCATGTACTTCGTATTGGTTGAAGCATTAAGCGTAGCAACATGCACTCACTAACCTAGACGAATAGCTGGGTACATACTAGGGAGGGCATGAATCGCAATGAGTTGAAGAAAATACCAACGGGGTAACAAGCAGCCTCTTATACTTGAGCCACAAAAAAAAGGTTGGCAATTTAAAAATACAATGTCAATGGCATATGGGGAATTTGATGGAGACTGGCAAATAATGCCATGATGTATGTACGATGCGATTTCTAAATTGAATCCTCACTCATTCACAAAGTGGCAGGTGAATCAAGACAAACATACATATATTTACTGAATTCTGTGACGTAGATACGAGTGTAAATGTAATGTTAGAGCAGCATGTGAGGGATGATGAAGAAGTGAATGTAGTCAGAGTCTTTATAGAGTAGGACGGCGACATTTACGAATTCTAGAAAAGAATTATAGAACCTATAACTAGCTTACTCTAGGAGACGAATGATAGTGGCCCTACGATGGCTTTGATGCTTGCATAGAAGTAATGGATATATATAATTGAACAAGAGGGAAGCGCTGCTGTTAGACTATATCAATATATATAAGTGATTATCCTAGAATAACCTAGAATAACTGAACCAAGGACTTTGTATGAGCTAATGCCGGTATTTTGAGCTATAATACGGAGTAGGTAGGACTTAGGTAGGTACCCAAGGCAGTACTAGTAGTAGTACTTCGCACCATCACTTGTAGAAAGAGTACCGGCTAATATTGCAGTGTGTTATATAGGGAGGGAGGGAGGGAGGGGGGCTTTAGAACCTGGAAATTGATGAGAAGCCACTGATACAACCTTAAAAACTTGGTTCCTCCGTACTCGGTAGTGCTACGTACCTAGCAGTAGTTAAAGCTTTAAGCCACATCTTATTAGCACTGTATCCTACCAATACAAAAACCAAGCGGACTGCCCCAGGCTTCCAGTGATTGCCCCGAGAACGTGGTATGTCGCGGTGACGTTGGGTGCTTTTTGAATTAGGAGCGTTTGAATTGGGTGCCAACAAAGCAGACGAAAGATGGTGGTCGAGGCATCCTCGTCAGCAGGATCAGCAGCGGCGCCATGGGAGTCGGTAGCGGCTCACGAGCAGCTCTTTGTTATGATTACTGGTGCGAATAGGTACTGTGGAGATCTATTCTTCTTCTTCTTCTTCTTCTTCTTCTTCTTCTATGCTTTTCTTTGCTGCTGTTGGGGAATTTTTTTTTTTTTTTTTTTTTTTTTGTGATATAGCGGCATAGGTCTCGGTGCGGGACAGCGCCTGATTGACGAATTCTTGGCGACACGGTCTCTATCATCACACCTGATCCTCATTCCCACGACAAGATCCGAGGCCAAATCCCTGGCGGCGATCAAGGCCCTCCGCGCGCATGCTGAGCTTGCGGCCAGAACATCCACCGCGCTACGATCGCGAACGCGCGACAAGTATAAATGGGAGGACGCGGCGAGGCGCATCCACGTGTTGAGTCTGACGCTGGATCTCTGCAACTTGCGTGACATTTACAGCTTTGCAGATCAGCTGTGTCGCGGAACTGTGAGCAATCCTCAAGGGTTGAGTGGGGAATATCTTAAGGATGTGAAGATTCCGCGACTGGACGCGGTGGTGTTTAATGCGGCGTATGGGGGATGGTCGGGAGTCAATTATCCTTTGGCTGTGTGGAGGATTTTGTCGCAGGGTTTGGTGCAGGCGGTTACGTATCCGTCGTATAAGAATTCGCTTTCGACGTGCATTTTGAATGAGCAGAAGAGCTACGGATACGTATGTGATATTATATATATCTCTCCTATTTTTTTTTTTTTTTTTTTTTTTTTTTTTTTTTTTTTTTTACTAATGTGGGATTGATATAGCCGGATGAGCCCCTTCTTGGAGAAGTCTTTTGCGCGTGTGTCTTTGGACATTACGTTCTCGCGCATCAACTCCTCCCGCTGCTGTCTCGCCGCTCACAGAGCGAAAACCTTGGTCGCATCCTTTGGTCTTCTAGCATAGAGGCTACACGGGATGTGTACAATGCAAATGACATACAGTGCTTCCTCAAGCCTGCTGCTTACGAGTCGGCCAAGCGTCTCACTGATATCATCTCCTTGACGTACAGTCTACCTTCGGTCCGACCTTTTTCATCGCGCTTCTTGACGATGGACGACGAATCTGGTGGGGATGCTATCGAGAAGCCCGTTCCACCCAAGATATATCTCACGCACCCTGGCGTCGTGGCTAGCACACTCTTCCCCGTGCCTTGGTTCCTTTTCTGGGCTTATGAACTCGCGCTTGTGATTGCACGCTGGCTTGGTTCTCCGTGGCATAACGTTGATGGCTACAAGGGTGCCATGTCTACAGCCTGGCTTATCTTGCAGGATCAAGCGGCGCTGGATGACATGCAAGCTGATCGCATTAAATGGGGTAGTACCTGTGATAGACATCTCGTATCGAACGTGAAGAAGACGGAGGTTGAAGGCTGGGGGTGGGAGGGCAAGCCGGAGACAGATGAGACGATTGCCGCCGATACCGCCGAAGGATTCTTGCATAAATCAGTGGGAAGAAAACTAGGCGCGATAAACAACACGGAAGAGGCGTTGGTGGAGTTTGAGGAAGCTGGTGCGAAGGCTTGGGAAGAGATGGAAAGGTTGCGACATCAGTGGGCGAAGATATTAAAGCTGAATAAAGATTGAAGGATTTATTTTATTTGGGATTTTTTTATTTTATATAATATCACTTTTTTTTTTTTTATTGAAAATGGGATCTAATTGATAAAAAAAAAAAAAAAAAAAAAGGGCTAGGAAAGAAAAAAAGGGTATAATTTTTTTTTTCAATCAAAGATGTAAATAACCATCTAGTACTTTAATGTTGTCAACTGCTTTCACTATAATTAAATAAAAAGCACTTGTCTTATTTCTGTGTTATTCGTGTTGTGCTCGCTCTGTTGGCTTTGTTGAAGAGTTTCGAGATTCGAAGATTTCTTGTTTGAATTGCTTGACATATAAGCCCTCCTAATAATGGCTGTAGATGTTGTATACATCTGGATGCTATAGAGACAAGAAAGAAAAAAAAAACAGATTCAAACGAACAGAATAGAGAAAGTCGTTAAAAGGGGTGTAGTGCTCATAACTTCTTTTGGGTTGCTTTTCTTTCATTGTAGGATATTCGATACGGCTCATGTTTCTTGGCGAGGTTGCAATCTCCGTAGCACAACTTTGTCCTGTCGTCCGAACCATCCCAGCACAATAACTAGAGGGGCCGCAGCAACAGCGAGGACGGCCTGGAAGATGAGAAACTTCTTCATATTCTTGGGTGGGTTGGCATTCTCTCCGGCTACGAGAGGGTCGCTGACGATGACAAAGATGGCGCCGAGGAGCTGACCGCCCGCCCATGCCGTAGTTGAAGTGATTTCTGGACTGATGGGGTGGCTTAGATCGGCTAGGAACTCGATAGCGATGGGTACGAGAGCAAAACATCCTGCACCGATGATGGCGAGGATGACATAGGGGCCGGCGAGACCCCTTGTCTGGGGCATCCATATGAAGGCAACAATGCATGCGGCTACAATAGGGATGATGATTTTGATGGCGAGGAGGAAATGTTTCGTACGGTCGAGGATGGGCGACGTTATCGCGGCGACGACCAGACCGACAACGATGAGGACGGCGCCGCCTATGCCAGCCTGGTCGTCGGTGAAGCCGTACGGCACGAGGATCTGGTTGAGCAAGCTGGAGACGGCGTTGAAGATGCCGACGTAGACGGAAAAGGTGCCGAAGACGAGCCACAGTTCGAGGGAACCAACGGCGGTGCGGATGGACGGGAGGAGAGGCATCTTGGCGGTTTCTGAGGAGGGCCCAACTGGGGTGGGTGGTTTAGAGGGGATAAAGAAGGCGGAGACTGAACATGCGGATGACTGTGATGATGATGACTGTTAATTGAGAGTCTTTTTTTTTTTCTTCTTCTCAGGGTACGTAGACTGAGGAGAAAGAATTGAGTAAAAAAAAGGCTTACAATGATTGCGACGTAGAGAACCATCTTGGAGACATCGCCAGACGAGTTCACCCATAGGGGGTTGATCAACTGTCCCAAAGCCGCACCCAACGGATTTGCCAAGCTAGCCAAAGCAGTCGCAGCCACACGTCCACGATCAGTGAACCACAGATCAGAGTACTTGGCCGGCGTGGCAAGGACAAAAGGTTGTGAAAACCCAATGAGGATCTCGCCGACCATGGCACAGGCATAGATGCCGCCAGATGATTTGGATGAGCCAGCATAACGGATCCAGTTGCCGATGATGAGAAGGAGAGCGGCACAAATGAAGCCGGGTTTGAAGCCACGACTAAGGACCCAAATAGCGACAGGGAAGATGGCGACAAAGGAGAGGAAGAAGGCAGTGCTGAGCCAGTTAATTGCTGAGGAGCTCACGTTGTAGTAGGCGGCAGAGTCGTTGACGACGGGGGCATAGGTGAGCCACTAGATGGTGGTGCGTTAGTTGGGGAGGAGATTCAATCATGGTGCTAAACGAAGAGTTTTTGCTTGTAACGAGATATTTGAATAGAATGAATAGAATATATTGTCAATGCAGGAAACGAAGAGGAAAAGCCTTTGACTTTGACTCAAAAAAAAAAAAAAAAAAAAAATAACAAAAAAAAAAAAAAAAAAAAAAAAACTTACACCCCACGACACCATTATATTCATGAGCGTTAGTTGAACGAGGCCAAACCACCGTCGCTTGTACGTCCGATACTCGCTCGTCGTGCCATTCTCGACATCAGGATTCCTTTCGTCGCCTCCGCTGCTGATAGTATCGCGCTCCTGGAGGCTAAACTCTTGGGATGAATCCTTTTTGGACCGCCAGAAGCGGAGGCCTTCGGTACTGCTGGCTGAGTTTGTCATTTTGTGGAAGACACCGTTGCGAGGGGTTTCGTCTCTGTTGTTGTCGACGACCATGGCGGTTTCAATCCCTTCTTCTTCTGCTTCTTTTGTCGTCTGTACCATTGGGACCTTGATAAAAATCAATTTTCTAATTAATCTTTCTTTTAAATAATTATTTTTTTTTCAAAACAAAATGAATTCGTAGGATTTTCCGCCGCCAGTGTCAGACAGTTGGCCAGTGGCCTTACAGCCCAGACAGTTATCTCGGATTGCGAGGCTGCAGTGCGCGCCAAAACGCAGAAGAGAAGTAAAACATCCACTTGCCCTAAGGTGATGGATGAGATTGCTATTGCCCTCCTTTTTGCTTCGCCGTTGTTCTCCAGTATTCAGTTCCCTTTGTTTAAATTTTTTTCTTTTGTCTGCTGGAACCTCGAGGGGGTTTGGTTGGCTTAATGTTTTCTCCCTCTTGTAGTACTGGATGACTCGGAATATCTTCGTGTGCGAGGACCTTCTGCTGCTGGTGCTGCTGCCAGCGGAGGTACCGGAGGCCAACGCACTTTACGGAATGCGAAATGCAACACTGCTCACCATGACAATGACCAACGACGAAGGGCCGAAGAAAACCCGGGAAAAATAAAAAGAAATAAAACAAAAGGAGAGAATGAGTTGATGAAACCAAACCAAAAAGAATTAATTTTAAGCATTGGAGAGGAGGAGCACCGGCGCGCGAGGGAAATAAACCTTGGACTAGACCAGTAACAAGTAAGTTCTTTTGGCGGCCCGGCACGAAGCACAGCGAATTAGAGGAGGCCTTTTAGGCGGTTTAGGGACATGCCATGAGGGGTTTAGCGGTTACTGCATGGGCTTGCTTGGAAGTTAAGAAGCGAGTCTACAGTCTCTCTCACTGGGCATCTTCAGTCTCTATCACTGGGCATCTTCATGCAAAAGCCGGCCAACGAACTTCAATGTTCTTAGCAAGCTGAACTCTTCTCCCTTGCATTTGAGTGAGGCTTATCATATCAAAAGGAACATTCGGGAAGGACAAGCTCGATCTGGCAACTGTTTGAAGATTATAGTCTGCCGAGTATTTTCCTACCGAGTACTCCGTATTCACCTGCAATGGCGACCTTCGGTTAGACGTCCAGTGGCTTCAAGCCATGCGCACGCGAGCAAGCGAAAGCTGGGGGATCACGGGGCGGAAAAGTTGTCTGACAACCCGAATCCCGGGTCCGTCTTTGTGGGCATTTGCCATACGTGGAGATCACAGCATCGTCCGGTATGTACGGAGTACCTACTTTCTTACCAGTTCCGTATATGATTAGGTAGGAATTATGCGTTAAAGATCTGACATCAATGGGCTAACTGCTTGTGTGACACATCTAGACACGGACCCCCATTGTGCCTCCCTCTCTCTCCGACTGTAACTGTACGGGAGCATCCAATTTCCACATTTGATGGATGCTTTTTCAGCTCCTCGACATGGGATTTGAAAATGCTACTGCTTGTGCGAATCACAGACGGTGTCGTCCATCTTGCACGGAAAGCATAATCTCTTAACAAACTCTCTCTACCGCCAAGCATTGCGATCCTTACGCCAGGAGAGTTTCTTCAGATGAAACTCTTAGTTCTTTTTTTTTGTCGGATCTAGCGCCAGAGTGCGTGTGGAGAAATGGCGGGGATGGAACCAAAGATGGCATTTGGCGCCGATGATGGATGCAGCTTGTTATAGAGGTGATTCGTTCTGAGGCGTCCAACGGCATCAAGTAGCTCTGTTTTTGGTGAGTAAGTATCCTGAAATGGGGCCGAGTGCTACAGTCAGATGTGCTGTCGACTGGCCGGAGAATGTCAAATGATTGGTTAACCGCTCTATTATGAGGGATGGCATCTGAGATTACTAGACGCAAGGGCTTTTTTTGGCCTTCGATTACGCGCTCTAACGGATTGCGGCTGCGACTTGTCTCTCTTGAAAAAAGGAAGCTCCTTTTTATTCAAAAGAGTCGCCATTGAAGCTAGAGTCGTTATTAAAGCTAGAGTCGTTATTAAAGCTAGAGTCGTTATTAAAGCTAGAGTCGTTATTAAAGCTAGAGTCGCCTTTCTCTAAGGATAAAGTCGCTGCTTTTTCTCCCATTTGTCTATTCTTCATTGCTTCTGACCACAAGCCATTTTTGTTAGCTCTTTCCTCCTGCTCTCTACATCTTATGCTTAGTATTATTCCCTCAGTAGTGCACCTAGCAAAAGATATATTCACGTATGCTTGACGGTAATATTTGTGGGTGAAACGCGTGAATGGGGTCAAGTTGTTGAATAACGGGTTTTCTGGGTGGAGACTCCTATATCTTCCTTCACTCTCTTGGTTCTCTAGCTAAGACTAACTGCACCTTCATACTTGTGGCTCTCAAGATATTCTCGGACCATATCATGGTTATAAACTGGTTTACATTTGCAAGGAAGCACTGCCAGGGCCCTAGGATTGGAATTGACCCTCTGAACTGAAGAAACGTTAGATTGAAAAGTACCATGCTTCATCTTTTGGGAATATACGTCTTGGCTCATCATAATATAGAATATAATACACTTTTATGCCCCGAACTCTTCGAAATTAGTAGCCGTGATTCGTCTTCTTATAAGAGTACCCGCAGAGATTGAACCTAGCCACGCTAGGGTCGTGGTCGCTAACCTGACCATCGTTGTTCTGCCAAGTATTCAGATGCAAGTGCTCATACTTGACGTCCCTAGAGAGCCCCTCGCTCACATACATGTGATCCAACTCTTCAGTATTCATGTCAAATAGATATGTATATCGCTCGACGTGGTCAATACCCGCAACTTCGTCAAGATCTTTGAGGCCAGACCTAGAAGCAAATTTTGTTAGAGGCTCGACCTGGGCGTATTCGTTAAAGTCGCCGGCAACGAGAATATTAGCCGTAGAATCCTTGCTGAGAATCTTGGCGACAAAGTCCTGCAGAATTTTGAATTAGTTCATCAGATGATTCTGGGGTAATAGAATACAATATGAAGGGAGAAAAAAAAAAGGCATACGGCGACGATAGTGGTTTGAAGAGTTCGCTTCTCAACGCCCTTGTTCACCGGTGGACGAAGATCACCCTCCAAAGATGTCGAGCCACCCTTGCTAAGAAAATGGACGTTGATAGTGAAAAACGTCTTCTCAGTGCCCTGGACTGTCTTCCACATAGCAGCCAATGGCTTACGGCTATTGTCCCAAGCAGAATTGAGGGGATCAACTCGGCCAGGATTATACTTGAGCTCCGGGCCTTCAAGAACCTCGTTCACGTCAAGGCTGCCACCTTGATTGGGCTTATACAGTTGGAGGGTGTCGCTTCTATAGAAATAGGCTTGGCGGATATTACCACCGGACTCTCCACCGTCTTTGTTGTTAACTGGGCTAACTTCTGCGAAATCGTAGACAATACCAGAGACGTCTGCGATTCTGGAAGCAAGCATAGAGAGGGTGACGTTGGCGGAAACAGTACCGTCATTCTTGTTTCCAGAATTATCCTGTATCTCTTGAAGGAAGATGAGATCAGGGGTATGCAATTTGTTGACGATGTGGTCAACGACGAGGGGAAGATGAGGAGAATCAGGCATTAAATTCTCAGCATTATAATCGCCTATAGTGATGCCCAAACAATCACCAGTGCTATTGAAAGAGACGGCAGGGAAGTCGGTGGTGGCGTTCTTGAGAGGAGAGATGTGAGTGAGGGGCAGCACTCGATAGGATCCAAAGTCGTTGTACACAACACCAGTGATATCACCGAGATAGTCACCCATTCGGGTGTCGAGAGGGTTCTTGGATCCGTCCAGAGGGGTCCCAATAGTGATGACTTCGGGATTTGCATCGCCGTTCAGCATAGTCAAGCCACCATGAGCGTTTAGACCCGTAACAGGCCAGTTACCGTGGACATAGACGTCTCCAAAGGTGTTGGGGCGGCTCACTTGATAAGCATCTTTGATGGTGACGTACTCACCCACAAGGCTCTCCCAAAAGTCAAGACCATATAGAGCAGGCTGGAGCTGAGGATTTGAGCCAGAAATATTGGCCGCGGCATTGGGGACGCCAAATATGCCGCCCTTGTCGAGACCAGAGAAGTCTTTGGTTGGGGGAGGCAAGGTGTCAACACCAATGATGAGCGGCTTTACATTGTTTCCGGATGATAGGACCTTGACATTCGTAGGCTTATTGAGTTCAGTCAAGTAGATGTAATCGGCATTTGATCTGAATTCACGCATTAATATATCAGCTTCCCAAATCATTATACGTGAAGCAACGGTATTATATATATCTAAACGCACCGAAATTCTGCGACTAGTCCATCTAGCGTGATGATATCGCCGACATTAAGAGTCTTGCCAATAGTGCTGTTGAAGACGAAGAGGCCCTCCGAAGTGGCCGGATTCTCATCAGGCTCTGTGGATCGCAGGTAGATGCCGTTGCTGCCAATTGCAGTCACGAGACCCTTAACATTGGTGACATTCTTGTCTTTGAATGGCGAGATGTAACGGTTGCCGTTGATCTCTGCGATGGAGATGGCAAAAACGGAGCCCAAGGCCGCAATCATTGCGACGAGAAATTTGACCGCCATTATTAATTACCTTTTTGCTACTTTTCCAATCTCAATCATGAGCTCTCCTCTACTAGATGGAGGACAGACCATATTACTTTATTTTATTTATTTTTATTTTTATTTATGCGTCTCTCTATCAAAGCTGGATACGCATTTTCATCAGCACGTTCCATCATGGACTAGAACCTCTCAGTTTTGGCCGCTATCGATCTTGGCAGACTTGCCCAGAATCTCCCGACCTGCCTTTTCAGCTCACCCATCCCGCCAGATCCATATTCATCGTCGGCACGTTTCTTG
The DNA here is from genome assembly GCA_015266385.1 of Trichoderma oligosporum. Classification (NCBI taxonomy): domain Eukaryota; kingdom Fungi; phylum Ascomycota; class Sordariomycetes; order Hypocreales; family Hypocreaceae; genus Trichoderma; species Trichoderma oligosporum. Next base: position 13,097 of record JACBYL010000324.1, on the reverse strand, counting down.
ATCGCCAGTCACCGAAGACCTAGATCGAGACTTGGCATCCATGCCCGTTTCTGCAGGTACCAGCAGAAAGGCACCATTAGCAGCGGGCGCTGAGACAAGAAGAAAATTATCCAAGGTCAGGAGTTGGAAGCTGAAGGCGGTTAGCAAAGGCTGATTAGGTGGCTTGTTCTTAGCACTTTTGCTTGGTTAACGAAGCTGCGATGGCCCGAATGGGGGAAAGTTGAAGATGGGAAATAAGCTTAATGATGATGCTTGAGCTAAATAATTCATATCCATTGGATCAGTCTGCCGGACGCGATGCCGTTTTAGTTGACCGGGAGAGGCGGGTGGCTTGTGACTATATTGCATTTGATAGTCTTTGTGTGGCAGTCTCGCATTAACTAGTCAAGAGATAATTGTGTATGGACAGCGATATGGCTTCGAGATTCATCTTGGCTATTGTCATCTCCTGAAATTTGCCAATCTGAAAGCAATTATAATATGTTTACTGTTTGTACTAGACTTTGATCGTCGTACAATATTCACCGCAAAAATCTACAGCTTCAGCAACCAGGCTCATTTGTTGTGAACTCTGCCCTTATTTATTGCTATATAGTGTTTTCTTATTCACACTAGGATGCAGTTTTGTACGAGTATGAGTCAGATATAGCACACGCTACTGCTTACATATATTTTCACGAACTGCTCTAACAAGGGCATTGTGATTTCCTCATATATACTCCGTATATTCACTTTAAGCCTGCGCCTCTTGACCGCATCAATTCCATCTATATCATTAATTTCAGGGTAGCTAGCTGTTTTATATTCCTTAAAAGAAAATAATGGATTCAAGGTATTGACTCTATGCCAGTGATTATTTTAAGTGATAACTATTAAAGGCTTGCTCAAAGGAAAAATGTCTAAGAATTGCTAGGAAGTTTATAAATAATATCTCTCTCTACCTATAGAAATTATATCTCCTATCTATAGAGAATATCTCTACCTATAGATAATGGCTCTACCTGTAGATAACATCTCTTATCTATAGACGGTCTTTAACTATTATCCTTAATAAAGCTATTAACGACATTCATATCAGCGGCTCCAAAATGAGTAGTAAGAGCAAGCAACATAACTCTTCGTAGGTATGGACCTGGGGTAGGAAATGGCCGTTGGTTCATAGTATCGCGCCCAAATCTTCTCCCACCCTCTTCGCTTGATATCTTTCATCCGAACAAGTGCCATAATAAAATGGAAATATAGGAATCTAGCAGCAGGGCGTTTCTCGCTCAAGAATATTAGCTCCTTTTTATGAAGGTCCTTGGCGAGGAGTCGGTTGCCGATGACAACGTCTATATGGTAGTGAGAATTTTCAATATCCTTTGAAAGAAGCTTAGTGCGCCATCGCTGGATTGGTGACTCCGATGAGTCAACTGGCACACCACCAGGTGGTAACTATCAAACCAACCCTTAATAGGTTTTGATAGTAGTAGTCCATTTGGCCCCTTTTCAAGGGATTCGCATTTTGTGCCAAATAAAAGCACAGATATGTTTTCTATGTCAAGGAAGAAAGGCAAAATATGTGCCGCGATGACCGGCGACGCCATAACCATCTTCCACGTAGGCTTATTGAGTTCAGTCAAGTAGATGCAATCGGCATTTGATCTAAATTCACTCATTAGTATATCAGCTTCACAAATCATTATATGTGAAGCGACGGTGTTACACATCTAAACGCACCGAAATTCTGCGACTAGTCTATCTAGCGTGATGATATCGCCGATATTGAGAGTCTTGCCAATAGTGTTGTTGAAGACGAAGAGGCCCTCCGAAGTGGCTGGATTCTCGTCAATTTCTGGGCATCGCAGGAAGATGCCGTTGCTGCCAATTGCAGTCACGAGATCCTTAACAACAGCACCGAAAGTATACACCAAGCTCATCCTGAGTGCCACAAGCCCTCGGATCCACTAACTTTGGCAGACAGCCGTGAGACTGAGGCTGGGGGATAAGCCCAGCCAAATCGTCTAGAGATCGAAGGTGTAGCCCTGCAATAAAGACTGCGCTGAATGGTTTTAGTTGAGACTGAAAGAAGAATCTCTTTCATAAGTACAAAAGCCTAAGCTTAGAGAGAGACTCATTAAAATGAAGGTATAGTTTTAGTCAGAGCCATGAGGCTGAAGACATAGTCAGAGAATCTCTTGAGAGCCATAAGTCGTGAGATGCAATAACTTTGCCAGATAGTCGTGAGACTGAAGGTGGGGGTTAAGCCCAGTTAAGTAGTCTAGAGACTGAAGGTATAGCCTGCAATGAAGACTGCGCCGAAGATATAGTTGAAGATCTCTCAAAAGCCATAGATATCAAGGCGTAGGCTTAGCTAGAGACTCATTAGACTAAAGATGTAGTCTCAGCCAAAGAGCCATAGGATTTAAGATATATGAGTCTCTTCCAGGATGACTGTTGCTCAGCAACTTGACCCAATGCAAGCATTTCACCAACAAGATTGCTGTCGAACCGGCTGCACTACCGAGGGAATAAAATCCGAGATAAGCTGTCGAGAGTAGGACAAAGGAGCTGGATAACAATGGCTGCGGTCGGAAGTAATAAAAGCTGTGGTCTTCTGAATTCATGGCATCATCATTACTACAGAATGCTGATAGCTGCGACTAGGTTAGCTGCTGTGCAATTCAGGAGTCAAAATGTTGAGCCTTGAAGACTGGCTTACCTGCCGATACTGCTGCTGCTGCTGCCACTTTTGCCTTTGCCAACCCAAACGACGAGTCCACAGAGTAGACAAATGAGACTGAAGGTGAGGGTGACCATCGGTCCTTCCGAGTAACAAGAAGGCGATGGTCAGTTGTCGTGCCTAGCTGGACCATCCGAAGATGGTACTAGGCGTTGACGATCCTTTATTGTATGATTTCCTTTCGAAAGGTTATTTAAATCGCCGAGGACTATCTATAGATATTGCGACTACCATTTTATTAAACATATTAACCAGCAACAACAAACCAGTATATATATATATATTACTGTAAGAAGATTATGATTGCACAATAATAACAATAAAAAATAAGCTATAAGGAAAGAATAAATAAATATATATTTTTATCTATCTAGGCTCAAGGCATTTATATTCCTCTCTTATAGCACTCGCAATTATAGACTTCCAAGCGGTTTTATAACCTCTGAGTAGCGTTAGAAAGTTGAAATCTAGGCACTCGATTTATAAAGCAAGACAGCTCACTTACTATATTTATATAGCGAGGTGCTGTTGACGCCCCCCCCCCCCCCCAATATTACTAGTAATTATGACTTTAAGCGCTGGTTTTCTCTAAAAGAATTAATAAGTGAAAGCTCTAGATATTTACTTTATGGAATTCCAGATGCTTACCTATTGCGTTTGCAGCGCGAAGTGCTATTTGAGCTCTGAAAGACAGTAACTAAGGGGCAAGAACAGGCTTTCCACGGGAGAAGAGTATTTTTCGAAGCCATTGGCAAAAAATCCGGTAAGCAGACCCAATCAATACGATAATAGCTAATCGGTATCCCCACGAAAGGTGCTTTCCTTCAGTCAAATATCGATAAATAGCCATTCGGATGGTGGATTCCAGCATAATTATAACAGTTTCAGGATCTATCAAGAAATAGAATATTGTTAAAAAGTAACGCTCGACCGCCCCATGGATATTCTGGTAGAGAGGCATGGCGATAGTGATGTAGAGAAATAGGAGTTTTAAAGTAAGAGTTTGGGAAGGAAATTCTAGGCCTAAGGGACCACAGGGTTGTAATGTAGAGCAGATTTGTGTAGAGCAGATTTGAAGTAAGAATCTGGGTAAAAACGGATTGAGTTGAGGAACACAGAGCTTTGAGTGAGGGGATTGCCTTGGGTTTTATAGGTTTCGAATGCTAGCAACACCAAGATTTCTCATTTGTGTTGTATCCGTGGCAACGAGTATGGAAACTTTCTTTGTAAAGCTATTAGCATTTTGGGGAAGGGAAGAACCCGTCTGATCTGGAAAGTAATATAAGAAATCGCACGCTTAATACCTATAGGGGCGATAAGCAAGTCATAAACAGAGAGCTGGAAAATTCTGAGATTTCTTGAAAGATGATGGAATTAACTATATCTCCTTGGTATAGCATGTTTCACAATGCTTTACTACAAAGTATAATACTTATACATAAGAGCCTGCTGTTAGAGTATCTAGAGGGATGATCTTTGCGCCCATATACTCACAATTAATATATAAAAGCTTCTAAGTTGATAGCTTATAGTACGATCTTTATCATTGATAGCAGCAATTTCATCACCTTGAATTATTTCTATGACTTTCTCTATTGGAAAGCTCCCATTACTGTCGATCTAGTGTGTAGAGAGACTGTAAAAGGCCTTGACAAAGATTTTGTATCTCATTATTTTACTACCAAGCACAACAACAATACACTTTCCAACCGGGATTTAGAGTCAAGCCATCCTAAACTTTAATGGAAACTCCCAGACAAAAGGGATAGCCCGGTCTCTGTATAAAAAATAGAAATATATAACAGAATCTTAGGAGCTTCCCAATGGGTACTTGACACCTGTATACAAAGTATAAAGACGTCCAAGGCGACGGGACATTGCTTGTACCAACCGAGGTATAGTAAGAACAAATACTTTCACAGCCAATAACAGTACATTTTATCACTATATAGTATACTATTATAAATGAGTTATAAAAACTTCCACCTTAATTTGGCACCCAATTCTCTTTTTTCTTTGCCCAGAGATGAATTTGATCGAAATTGGCACACTTTTTGATCGGATCATATTCTGGTATATATTGTTTATCCAAAGACGACCAACTAATCGATGCAATAGTCGTATCCGACCAGCACATGAGATTTTGGCGGAGAAAGTCGAAGCAATGATCTATAGCATCCATTATTAGACCGTGTGACGGATAAGCTCATAAATCTAGTTACCTGCATGCGTTGACACCTTTCCGAGTGCTGGATAAATGTCTCTTTCCTCCACAATATAGTATCCATGGCGAATGAAGTTCTATAAAGGTATTAGCGGGTTAGTGAACAGTGAATGAAGTATGTGGGAGGAGATATTAACGGCACGTACTAAGCAGTGGAGTTGATGGAAGACTTCCAGGATACCAACGTAAGTTGAAGGGTTATCCGGGTTTTTTGCTGTTCCATGAGGAAGCTTTGACGCCTGCTCTGGAGTGAGTTTGATAAGACCAGCTAAGCTACATCAGTCTCCATGCTTTCACACCGTGTAATGGTGATACAAAAGCTAACCGTTCAAGATAGTTTCCCACGCATGGTTTGTATGGTTATATCAACCACTCATAAATGGGGTTACATCTGCATATCGAACACCGGTGTGTAGTTGACGCATCTCCATCTCTACGGGAACCTCTGCTATCCCTCTTATTTCGACATGAGGCGGCTCATATTTACATCCTGTTTGAAGACTGTTTTGGTAGAGGTAGAGAATCCAAAATAAAAGCAAAGCTGTAAATGTTTGCGTAACTAAGAGACTAATTGAGAGCGCACGATACATTTGAAGAGACACTGATTCTAGTGATTGAGTATCCCATATGTACGAAGTTTTGGACCACAAAGTCTCCTCGTCATGGTATGTAGGTGAGTTAGGCGCATTGGTAACCTCGTCTTCTTTCCCCTCAGGCTTATATCTAGGAGGGCAAGCCTCGCCCTTCTGATCTTCTACTTCAGAGGCTGAATCGACATCATTGGTTAGCAAAGTGCGATAACCCTGCTGCGAACTGTTGGAAAACATAAGAAGAAATAAAGGAAGCAAGATGTAGCACCGAGTGTGGTTCCAAGGGTATCGATTGAAGAAACATGAAAGAGAGAACAGTTTATGGTTCAAACCAGGGGGGTACGTGTTGACAGCATTCGCCTTACCCCCCGTTGATTGATTATATCATTTATTCAAATCCGACGGAACAGGAGAAAACAGAGATTGCATAGTATACTATCTATCCCCTGTAATAGTGAGCATAAAGACTGACTAGTAGCTTTAGATCACTGTTTTGAAATCCTTCGCTATGGGTTGATGTGTGATGACGATATTCGTATCAGACAGGTTGGATGGCCGGCGGCAGATGCTTTGCATCCCGGTGTCATAGATGTTGATACCTACTGTTCGGATCCGGAGAAAAACGGGATTGAGAAAATGGTTACCGGAACTTGATTGAACGTTTATTGTACTGCTTTGGGCCAGCTACCAATAATTGGCTGCGACTATAATCCATAGTGGCGAGATTAGATTTTATCCAGTATATATAAAACAACGCTCTATTCTATTATACTTCTCCTTAAAGATTGTCGGTTTTTTTTAAACTTGTTATAAACAACGAATATAAGATTTCTAGGGTGCGCTATATATCTTCTCTATAGTTAGAAGCATTTTGATTAGAGGAGTGTATCCTTCATTAATTTATTATAAGCTTTCCTATAGTAGTATAAGCTAATACTTTTTCTTCTATTCCTTAATCTTCTTTCACTATATATATTATTTGTCTACCATCTTCTAAGTTTGAATTTCAATGCTTAGTCTACTTTATTTCCACCAGCTCTATTCGGCTAAGCTCGTTAAATCACTGTCATAGCTGTGTAATCGGGTTTACGCCATTTACTAGGTCTCGGGTGCATAGGCTATTTCTACATAACATGGCCCCATCATCCTAGATCCGAGACATATAATAGGCGGTACTGATGACGATGAGGTATACCAATGACTGTAGGCTATGCAATGCAAATGTAGCATTATCTTACGCTAATGTTTGCTTCTATATGCTTCGGGAGGGACAAGAGCGTTATGTTAGAACACAATATGCAATAATAAGATACCGAACTATATAGCCATCTTTCATCTTCAAGTTTCCCACTTTTTCCTCTATCTCCCATCCCAACATTAAATCACAATACAGTGATAGCTCCACTAAAGATTACAAAGATATTACTCATGACTTTTATAAATATCATTAATAAAGTGATAATTGATAAAAAAGCCTTTAATGAAGAAGATGAAGAGAGGCGGTATTATTTTTTCATTGTTGGCGTCGTATCTGCCATTGTCTAAACTCCCCTATTCGCTAGTATTGTTTTAATGGTGCTTCATCAGGGCTATAAATTATTTTTACTTCTCTTGAGGGAGATGTCATATTTATATATCTGTAAGCACGCTCTCTAAGCACTCCTATATCTTTTTCAAAAGCGTCAAACGGCCTTAGACTCGGCATTATCAACTTATTTGAGAGCGGCGACAAGACGACAGGTCCGTAGCGAAGTTGAAGCCAAGAGGAAAGATGAAAGGGGAAAAAAAAGGGGGATTTCATATTGGCCATTTGGATGCTTAATCATTCTCAATATTTATGCTTCGCAGATCAAAGAGACATCTAAGACGATGTAATATCAGTCATCATGTCCCCTAGGTTTCTATGTGAAACTATTGGGATGAACAAATATAATATGAAAAAAGTCATCTCAGGATTGTGAATATCTAGTAAATATTTAGGAAATAAATAAGAACAATATTAGGGATAGTAGAGTTGGTAGAGATAATGGACGTAGACGTACATACAGATGAGATTGTTAGATCACATCTTAAAAAGTTTTGATAATCGCCAAGGTGTCCAATCACCTAATTCAGACGGAGGATCTTCAAATCCCAGCGTCAAGATGTTCCTATAAGAAGTTCCAATAACGATTTCGGAAGGCAATGTAGCAAATGAAAACAGTCTTTTTGGACGATAATCCCCTGGTAACCAAATGATGTCCATGCCATTCCAAGATATCCAATCTTTTGTAGGTTTGAGAGAATAGCCTTGATTAATTGTCTCGATTGGTACTAAACATTGATCGCTGGGTTCCAAATACTCGTAATTTAGTCTCATTAATTTAAAGCAACCGATGCCTGTGAGAAGGTATAAATGTATATCATCAAAAAAGAGTCGGGTCGGCATAGCATCAACAACGAAGCGCTGTATTTCCTCTCCAGTAACCAGATTCCATATAACAACTGCAAACACTGGTGAATTTCTTTGTGCATCATGGTCCGCGTAGGTTGAAGCAAAGAAACTAGTATCTGGTGAAAAGGCTGAAGAAATGTATCGAAAATACTGGGTGGTAGCTGTTAACCAAATCGTTATTGATTTGGGATATGTGTCTATGCTCAAAATGTGGATAGGTCTTGACATTGATGGTGGTTCAATGTAAGGAGTGGCCATGGCCAAAAATCGAGCATTGTGTGATAAAGCCAATATATAACGGCCTCCGGCACCCGCTTCACGGAACTGCTGGACCAACTGAGATGTATGCCTTTTCCAGATCTTGACATCGCCATGAAACATCGCGGCAATAGTATCGGCATCGTCTGAGAATGCTATACTATCGATCTGCCGACTATTACTATATCGATCCTGAGACAGCTTGCCAGCAAATGTCCAAACTTTAACAGATTCATCAGCGGAGCCCGTTGCCAAGAGCTTGGAATCTCCTGAAAATGCCATACACATGACTTGAGCAGTGTGAGCTCTCTCTGACCAGAGTTCGATTCTGTCAGTGATGCTCCAGATGCTAATAGCTCCAGTGCCATATCCTAGAGCTAGAAAATTATCATCGCTTGAGAAAGCAACTGAGCCAATTCTGCCTGTATTTGATGTGAATTTTATTATCTCTTCGCCTGTTGCAATGCGCCAGACGTGAAGCTCATCGACACTGGCCAAGACCAGAAGCGTAGAATCGTTAGAAAACTTAATTTTGATTGCTACACTGGGTCCGAATTTCAGTTCACAGATTTTATCTCTTGTTGCTAAATCTGAGATTTCGACATGTCCCGGGAGGGTGTTCGAGGCTAATAGTTTAAAATCTCTCGACAAAGCTATTGACCTAGTCGACTCCTCGTCAAATTGAGTGGAATGAGCAAGCTCTCCGGTAGCCATGTTCCAAATCTTGAGGGTCCTGGGATTATGCGGATAAACTAAAGCCAGGAGCAGGGAGTCATCTGAAAATATAACATGTGGTATAAAATTATCGTCGGCTTCGAACTCATAAATCTTTTCCCCGGACTCTGTATCCCACACTGTCACATTTTTCCGAGATACAGAAGCTAGTTGTTTAAAGTTATCTGAAACTGCCGCATTTATAAGGTCTTTACGCACTTGGAATGTGCGAATTGATCTTCCCGTGGCTGAGTCCCAAATTCTCACTTCTTTATTGAAAACTATTGAAGCAAGAGTTTTAGAGTCGCTCGAAAAGGCCACATTCTTAACGACGCCACCGTGGCCCTCCAAGTTATGGATACAAGAGTTCCAGTGCTCATCAGCTTCAAGCAAAGACTTTATCCACGAAGATGCTTCCTTGAAATGAAGTCGTATCTCGCTTTTCGTAGGACTGAAAATGAGAGCAGAAACATAGACTTGAAGTGGGGCGATCTCTAGAATAGATCTATTATGAAGAATGAAGCGATTGGCATCTCGGAAGAAGTTGAAGGAGTGATATTTCTCGGATTGTCTCTGGTCAAGTTAGCTATCCTGTTCTGAGACAATGGCTGTTTGAAAGTAACTAACAGACAGAAGTCTAAGAAGTTTCTGTAGAGATAAGACGCCGACATGAATATTTTTCAACAAACTCAAGGCCTCTAGCCAGTGTAGCAAATGTTGTTTGAAGAAAGCAGATATTTTTTCCAAGTCCCCAAATTCACTTTCGTTTAGAATAGGGTTGAGATCATCAAAGCTATCGCAAAAATGATGAAGCCAGTACATGCAACAATACTGTATATCACCTAGCGGATCTGGATGTGGCGTGGAAACTTCATGCATCTTGACGCCAGGATACGGCAGAGAGTACATGTTCGGTTGCAGCTTTCCTGACGTCTTCATGGCTTCGAGAGCGTGGTTGAATGAGTCACGATGAACGGCTCTATATCCGAGTGAGAAAATATAATCACGGCCTTCTCCCATCAAGTAGTCTTTAGCTGATTGATGAACAAAATATATCATGTTTTCTCGAATGGTCAAAAATGAGCCGCACATCTGGATCAGCTTTTTTAGATTTCGCTCTTGTGTCAATCTACCTTGCAAGCCAGCAATTATGGGCAATTCATCCAAGCATAGTGGTTGATATGCAGTCGCCATAGTTGCCAAGATATTTCGACAGCGGGTTTGGTCGCTGACTTTGAGTTGATCGATTTGGCCCATCATTCGCCCATATAAATGAATCAATCCGCTAGGTATGTCATTCAAGATTTGGAGCACTTCCGAGTCATCTTCGTAAGTATTGTGCTCTTCGATTTCCTTAAAAGCGAGTGCTGCCCAGAGGAATGTCCCGTTGGACTTTCGGAGGATTTCGCACCGCATTCTCTCTTGGAGGGCTTTATCATCTTGAATTAGGTCAAGCTGTTGTATTCTATCACGTATGTATATGTCGACACCATCAGAAACATGGTCGGTGTTACTTTCCAAGTCAATAATAGCTTTGTTTTGACACGACTGCAGTCTAGTCTCAATATCGTGAAAATTTCGACTTGATACGATCCATTTAACACGAGGCGCGGTTGAGATATTCTCAATAATAAGATCCAAGATTTTCTTACGATCCAGCTCGCACTCATCTAGTGCGTCGATGATCAAACAGGAGTTTTCCAAAGCCTGATCCTGCAGAATTTTAGTAAAGATGCTAGACAACGTGACCCAGGCATTGATCCCATCAAAGATATTTCTGCTCCCAGCATTCTGGTATTCTTCCTGCAAGTGACCAATAAGTGATGGACGTTGAGTAGCCAGCATATAAATCAGTCCCCGCAACACGGCAGTGGCGGTATTGAAATCTGGGTCAGTACCTTGGCAAAAAAAGTATGATAGAAGATCCGGCTGGGGTACCATGCTCTCTAGTTCTTTGCTGAGGCCACATATCATCATAGTCTTGCCCTTACCGGGATTGCCCTTGATCCAGAGTAGATTCGTATGTTTATCTTTGCGCCATTGTTGAAATATGGTGCTGTCAAGGACCCAACGATAGGAATCTCTCAACAGGTCTCCTTTAGCATCTATGAGGCGCTTTCTGTCATCTCTAGGATTGGTTATTCGTAGATCTCTCAAACAATCCCTGTCTTGCCGCTCCAAATTATTGATTTGCAAGGTGACAAGCTTTTCTAGGAGATCTATGATTTGGTAGCTCATGTTGGTTTTTTTCAGATTCATGTATGTCGTACAGTCATTTTGGAATTCTGATTCGAGAGCGCGAATTTCATTTATACTCCCTTCCCAATTGTCGAGCTTGACAACATCGCGTAGTATAGTAAGCCCACGGTTGCGATAAAAAGAGCAGACTGATTTGATCTGGAACAGCATAATCTCTTTGTAAAGCCTTACAAGTTCTGTCTTTACAGTCATTTGCACGTTAGACCGTGGGATCTCTTTGGTGAATCCAATATCATGAGATAGGCTGGCTGCCAAGTCCCAGTACCATTCCATCCTTTTAGTGGTGTAGGATATCCCATCGGTGTTAGCTTTTTGTTGTCTCAGGGGATTCTGTATAATCTTTCTCCAATAATCAGATTACAAAAGAGAGAGTGAAGAGGGCCAAGTACGGTGAGCAACTTACCTCCAAGGCCATAGACACAAGAGACCATGGAAGGGCAGCTTGTGGCATAGCCTGGACTGAAGAGCTTATGACCATATTCACAGAAGAAACAACTCCCATAACTTGTCCCATATTTCCCTTTATCTTGTTTTCTCTCTCAACCTTGTGTTGACCAGCTTTGATGACCAGCAGCATTTGAGCTCGCCTTTTGTCTTGAGCCGTTTCAATCGTGTTTTCTCTAGGCTCGTCTTGAGATGGATTGAAGTTGGGATTATGGAGTTTGCTGGATAATATCGTTTCGTACATTTCCATTAATTTGGGCTGCTCAGCCTTTAAGCCGTCATATGCCTCATCCCAGAGCTCCTGTGGCCCAGTCACATCGTTTTGCAGAACACTTGTATGAGTTTCCGAATTAATCGTACTGACGGATATATCCCGGAGTAGATTCGGTTCTATTGTGATACTATCATGGGATGCGGGAGGTTGTAGTGCGGAGGTGCAATTCTCACTACAACGAGATGCTTCACCGACTGAAGATGAGCTGGCAGTGTAGTTGTGCGTCGGTTGAGTTTGAGGCAGTTGATTAGCACTTGCAGAGAGCCTTGAACGAGTTGGGGTGGAAAATTCGCTCAGTCGCACAAAAAGGTCCCTCTTCCTGCCTCTGGATTCTGGATTTTCGGGCGCGCTTGAGGGGTTCCCCGCTGGATCTTGAGATTCATGATTTCTCCGAGGAAATAAGGCCTTTAAGGAAGATGAAAAAGATTGGGGCGGCATGGCTATTCGGGCTTGCTCACGAAGTAAAACAGTTTGAACGAGAAATGCAATGTTCAGTATATCAATATACCAAACTCACATTATCTTGGAAAAATGATCCAAGACAATTATCCAGACATTTGATTTATTTGTGCTTTGTGACAGTGACGCGCATCACTGAATATCCAACAGTAACGGAATTCGTCGTGGCTGTGGCCATTGGTAATGAAGATTGTTAATTGGAGGAAAAACACCTAGCTAGGCCCAGTTGATGGTTTCGAGCAAGCCATAAATAAGATTGCATAAGAAAGCCAGTGAATCTTAATAGCTATATATATTATCTATAGATAAGAGATTTTTCTATAGATAGAGCTATTATCTATAGATAGAGATATTCTCTATAGATAGAGAGATATTATTTATAAACTTTTTAAAAATTCTTAAATATTTTTTCTTTAAATAAGCCTTTAATAATTATTACTTAAAATAATTATTAATATAGAGTTAATATCTTAAAGCTATTATTTTCTTTTAAAAAATATAAAATAGCTAACTATATTAAAATTAATAATATAAATAGAATTAATATAGTTAAAAAGTATAGACTTAAAGTAAATATATAAAGTATATATAAAGAAATTATAATATCTATTATAGACTAGGCTATAAGCCTAGCCTAGCTATAGTTGATTGAAAGGCTCTATATAGTTAATTAAATAGATTTTATATAATTATTTAATTTATATTCTTTTATTTCTTTA
>JACBYL010000319.1:0-66175 GCA_015266385.1 Trichoderma oligosporum | reverse complement strand
AAAAAAAAATAAATAAATAAATAAATAAATAAATAAATAAAAATAAGGCTCTTCGTGCTCCTTACAAGCGTGACCTCCCTCCTACTTTTGGAACAATTAGCTTTTTTCGTTTAAAACGGCCATGCCAACGCATCCATACAACCTTTTTGCCTGCTTGGTCACCTGTCTCAACTGAGTCATCTAATGGGGTTGCTGCGCGCCTCAGCCTCGGGGGCCTGTGTGACACTACATACTAATGTAATGTACTCGTAATGAGACTTTTCGTATTATTATTGGCTTGGAGATCATTTTTACCGTGTTTTAGTTACCATATTTGCTCATATCAGAATGCAAGTTACTTCTTCAGTTTGCTGGTGGTTGCATGCATTACTGAAACTGTACAAAAATTATACGCCACATCTAGTCGGGTGTAGCATTTGTTATCGCCGCTGGGTGTCACTATGCCCGAAAAGAAAAAGAAAAGGAAAAGGAAAAAAACATACATTTTCGATGACTGTTTCTTCTGCGGGTTCTTTATTAAATTGGCTAATGAGGGCTTGTGCTATCATCATTTCGATTGCTGTCTGCAGACTGAGCTGCTGACCTGATTGGGATATGTAAAGGCTCGTTACGAGGTACGTACATACATACATACAAACAGCTAAATAAATATATACCTATTACCTCGTTATACCTACTAGGTAGATTTACGTACAAAGACCTCTGTGCATAATCGTTTTTTATTCTATTCTATATCTTTTTGTTCATTTTCAATCTTAATTTTGTTTGCTTTTTCCTCTTATTGGAATTTGCCCTATTATCTTGAAACATTAGCCCTTGGCAAACACGGCGCGTATTCGATTAGGCAAGCAAGGCAAGGTAAGGCGATGAATATCATAGGAGTACTACCAAGTATAGCCGACTCTCACCGGATGAAGTCCGGAGTATTATGCACAGCTACAGTATACCCCGCGCCGTCATTTCTTCAACCTCTGCTTCTACCTCTCAGAGTGTACGGAGTATACACTGTCACATAATAAATGTAACTCGTCGCTGTATTCTTTCCCAGCAGCATAGAATACTCTCTTTCCCATGCTGTTCGAAAGCGTACAGTAATCGATGATCCCCTCTTACCGAGGTTTACCCTATGCCTTCGAATAACGAATAGTTAGTCAATGACGAGCATTACAGATAATCTTATGCAAATTTAAATTAAATTTGGACAGATTTGGCAATCACCTTCCATCTGCAGAAAGCATCCCATGTTAGTTGTTAATCATTGCGTCATATGTATTGTCTTCTTCTCAGCTCTCTGCTCTCTGCTCAAGACACGGAATTTCTCCATCTTATTTACAAGCCCTCCTACTAGCAAGTCGCCAATCAATTCAATCAAGAAGCGAAAATGTTATTAGACAGTTAATGATTAAAAAAAAAAATAGAGTCTGCTCAAAGTGACAACGCTTGACAATGCAAAGTAATAAGAACATTTAGAGAAAAAGACACTATACAAAAGCGATTGAATGTGTTTTTTTTTTTGGTGCTAATTAAGGATATAACGAGTGGCAGACAATTGAAGAGAGAAGTCGTCCGTCGTCTCACATAATGATAATAATGGAGTATATGTAAAAGATATAAAGCTTGAGAGTAGCGAGCTTCAATCAGGGTTGGCAATGTAAAGACGCTGCGAGGTCAAAGTGGCAGTTCGCTCATCCACACTGCCTCGCCTCCTAAGCTCCTCGGGATTCTTGGTACTTTTTTCTCTCGTGATTGAATGCAATAGTGACTTGCTCGCAAGCCTTGGGGCCGTCCCTAATTCACCAACATTATCCGCACGCTCAGCACTGCTTCCGCTTCGAGTACTCTGTGCTCGACCACTAGCGGCATCATCGTCGATAGTTTCTGGCTGCTCAACTAAGCTTCCGGCTCTTTCGGGAGTATCTCCGGGACTCCATCGTCGGTTGCCCGGAATTCCAGTTGCAGTTCCAGTACTAGTTCCTGCAGAGGTTCTGTAGGAGACGTTGCGGCGACTGCTACTACCAATACTACTCCGTCCGCTACTCCCCGTCCTGCGGTGATGCGAACGCGATGCAACGAGATTTTCATCTTCTTCACTGCTCTCACCCTCCACTTCGGTGGCGCTCAGTCGCATCGGCACTCCTCCAACTCCGACGTGATTCTCGTTGGCATATCCAACCACGGGTGTCTTTCCATGGTGGCGGATTTTGGCAGCTACCTTGCCAGTTGCGCTTATACCCGTGCTGGTGCGGCCGCCTGACGATGAACCGATGGAGCCATATGCTCGACTTCCTCCACTGACCTCCAAGTTGGCGCGCATCTTGGCAGCTCGATGCTGAGCGGCTATTCGAGGGTCTTCATATTGCGCGCGATCGCACCATACCGTTGCCTTTTGTTTACGCAAGAGAGCTACATAGCCTGTGGCCTGAGGTTGTCCGAAGGACCGGCTAGAGATGGACCGTCGAAGATCCGAATTGGACGAGGTTCGATACGCAGCCGGTGGTTGTACGCTCGAGCCCGTAGAAAATGTTCCAACGGAAGGCGATCGACGATTTATCTGGGGGTTGGGAGCCTGGTGCGACAAATGCATGGGCGGGGGTATGGGCGCAGAATGCTGAGGGTGCGCAGGAAAGACGTTGGAAGACGTTGTTCGCGAGCGCGAATGGCTATAGATGTTGGCCGGATCCATTCTTCCCTTCTTTTTTTTTTCTTTTCCTTTTTTGATGCTTAAGAACGCCTGTCGGGAGCGGGAGACGTCAAGTGTTTTTTTTTTTGGGGGGGGGGGGGGGGGGGGGGGGGGGGGGAAGCTGGCGAGGCAGAGCGCAGGGCTGACAGGAAAACTGAGGTCTCTCAGCGGTGTCAGCGTTCGGACCGGCCCTGTTCGCCGTGGAGCTTCGAGTAAACAGAAACCCTGAGAGGGCAAGGAGAAATCAAAGAAAAGATATCCCTTGGAGAATATTTTAATAGAGAATCGTGGCCTAAGGGCAGTGGCGCAAACCCAACAAGTAAATATATGTGAGAGACCTTTGCATAGTTCACACAAAAAAAAAATAAGAAGAAGAAGAAGAAGAAGAGAAGAAGGTGGAGGTGCCTCCTCTTGGCGATGATGTTCGGCGACCCTGTTGCCCTCTAGTGCTGCTTTGGAGGTTTAGTGGGCTGCTTGCCCCATCAACAGTATAAGTTTATTGCAGGGCGGATACTACTTGGGTACATGTACTCCGTACCTTCCAGTAATTAAATTAAATGCTACTATAGAATGTAATGGAATTTAATGAACCAAAAGGTCTATAATTAATTAATTAATTATTCTCTTTTTATGTAACTTATAGAACATTGAGAAAGAAAGAAAGAGGTAAGTGCGCTGCGATTCCGAAGCTCCCTCTCCTCCTAGCCGACCTCTAAAAGCCCTCTCGCGCGTTGATTTAGTGCCTTTAGCGCGCTGTGGGAAGTTGAGGTCATCGAGATCTTATGGAGCCATTTGATGTCAGAGAAACAAGAAAAAAAAATTGTGGCAGGGGTATTGACGATAATGCATCGGTAATTGTATGTACCTATGTAGTACTGAATACAGAGTAGCTGATAGCCTCTCCGCAAAGAGTACGGAGCAGTATTATTACTTGTATATACGGAGTACTACATACTACATACTAACAATGTTATTCGTACTGAATATCCATATTGCTAATACTTTTTCATTCAAAAAATACCTTCTTACCCATCATATTGAGCTTCATCCCATCATCTCCGCGTTTTTTTTTGGTCGTGCTATCATAAGCTTCCCAATTCGGCTCAGTTCCCCTGAGATGGGAAAGTAAGCCAATCAAGGGCGTTTCAGTCATCTCAATTGACGCAAAAAACGCCTCGGCAATTTTACCCATCCGGGTGCATCGCTCAAAATCTGCCTTGCGAGGAGAGGTTTTTCCATCCAAGTGGGGATCTTACAGCTATGAATGAAGCTATCTGTATCTCAGCGGCATCTCCGGGAATGAAAGCATTGAAAATCCAGCTTACGGAGTACGAAGCAACTACGGAGCAGACATTTGATCTCTGTTCCCTTTTTTTCTTTTTTTCTTTTTTTTTTTCTTCCTCCCCTGACTCACGTAATGAGTTGATCTTGGGAGGGGGAAAAAAAAATTATGGAATGATGTCCGAGATGCCAAGATTAGCACAACATCTGATCGATATGGCACGATTTATATGCATAAGCCACAGCATAAGATCCATGGTGCATTTCAAAGGGTTATACGGAGTAGGTATTACAACTTCAACCTTTATGCGTCAGTTTTCGGCAATCAGCTTTACCCCATAGTACTACGTGATCGCTCTTCTCATTACAGGAAACCTAGCAGAAATGGGTTTCTGCTTGACCAAATTCCAACCAGCCATTCCTCCAACCTTAATTGAGACATTACACAAAATGGAGATGATCACACAGCTTGATCACACAGCTTGAAAATCGCGGGGAGAAAATCTCAGACCTGTGGAGCTGAATCAACTTCCTCGAGACTTTAAGCACCATTGCGGGTACCGCCGATCCGGAGAGATTTGTCAAATCGTACAATCGCATATGACTAACAACAAAATAAACCTAATGTGTGTAAGAATATCTCGCTCAATGGGTCATTAACTCTTTGCCTTAATGAAAGAAAATATAAATCCTTTATCTGATAATTTCAACGAGTCAGTCTCACTCTTGTTCACTTAAAAGTTTCTGTAGTCCTGGAATATTCTTATCTAAGACTTTCCATAATCCTAGAAGAGTAGGCAAGTAATCATTTAAATTTTAAAGTGAGTGTTATATTCCATCTATAAAATGTATTATTTACCAGTAAGTATATGGCGATAGAGACCACACCAGGGTTCTTTACATAAGCCAAAGTTTGATAGCAATCCCTCGCAAAACCTTTTCCCTTTCTTTAGTCAAGAGATTTCAATCCTAGAATGTCACCAAGGGTCGGAAGGATGATGGTGTTAAAATAAGTGACTGTTTGCTGTCCTGATCAATTCATCCAAAAGTACTCAGCAGTATTTCTTTTACATCGAGTCCTAGAAATATTCAATTAGCCAAATCTTGTTTCGTATCTCCAAATAAAATAAAAATAGATAAAATAGATAAAATAGATTAAAAAAAAAACACTGTCCTTTGTTTGGAGAGATCGTCATGACTGAGGTTGAGGACACTTCCGTCGACACTTTGGACAAAGTTCAACCACCTTCAGCACGGCAACCTCCTTGAACTTTGAGCATTTTGTGGCTATAAGAGAAGCATCTGGGCTCAATCGTTCTAAATCCCAGTCGATGCATGAATTGACATCACAACTACAAGTTGGCAAATAATGGCCTGACCTGCCTTGGTGAAGTTGTTTAGGTGGTGCATATTTCTTGCAGCAAAGGGCGTGAGAAGACTTGCACTTGGCGTTCTTGCAAGGACAAAAATGGTACTGGTGCTCGGCGACACACATGGTGATTATAAAGGCTTCGATTAGGATGATGGTTAATATTGTTTGTAATAAAGTGACGATATTTATGATGCTGCTGCTTGATTGAAATGTAATCTCAGATATGTACATACACCAAGACTTTTATATACACAATAAGAAGATGGCAAACAAAGAACATGAATTTGATGACGCTCCATCTGTTCGTCAGTGAACAACTCGAGTCCATTCAAACTTTCAAATGAATTCATTTGTGTCGAATGTACAAGTATGTTAAATATAATAAAGAATTTGTTCTTTAAAACAACCAAACAAACAAATAAATAAACAAACAGTTCACAATTGCTTTTGCTAGAACACACTGATTGCTTACCATGTTGAAGAAAGACGCCTGGGCCGCCACATGGCTTGATTTGCCGAGGTACATGTATGTAAGAAGATTGCTAAAAGGGGGAAACACCAGCAAGCAATTATTCATGTTCATCAAAAAAATGTGTATATAAAGGGAAAAAAAAAACACTGTTGAAAGAAACCAAACTCGATTTCTTGAATCAACAACGTCACATGCAGAAGGGCGCAAGATCTAAATTAATCCCATCGGTATTAGCGTCTTAATGTCATGTCGACGTCAAGATTGTGGAGATAAGCGCAGCGCACGTTCTTCAAGGCAACTTTCCTACAGGTTCATCTTCTACTTCTTCATTCCGGTGCCTGGACTTGTCTAAACTCGGTTGCTCGTGCATTGAGACATCGACAAAACTTTAAGACATACGGATTTTGACTTTGCCATTGCGTGCATCTTTTTATTGTCCTCTGCGCATACAGCAGCCCTAATCTCATGAAGTCGTTTTCGGAAGAAAAAAACCCCCCATCAAATAGGCTAAACGCGATTCTCGGTTTCCAGGTGCTTCTCCAGGGAAATGAAATTCTCGAAAGAATTAGACCATGAAGCAGTAACAGAATGGAGGGCGAAATATCTTGATTATAGATCTGGGAAGAAATATGTCAAAGCTGTTGCCTCGGCCATCAATCGTACTAGTTCGACTCCTAAGATTCGAAGTTCTCACAGCAACCGATCTCCAGCCGTTTACCCCGTTTCAGGGCCTCTCACCGAACATTCTCCACGCAACGACGGCCCTCGGCCTTCCGATGATGAATCAAGAAACTTGCGGTGGCCTGGCCGATCGGAGCCGGTTAACATTGCCAAGCAGGCTGAGGATGAGGAGGGCTTGACCCGCAGTGGTGGTAACAATAGTCTGCAGTATGGCAGTTTCGTGCCTACACCTCCTGCAGAGGATAGCCATGACCATCAGCATGATGACTTTGAGCTCCCTGCACCAGCAATTCATACAACATCGTCGTCCCCAGGTGGCAAGCAATCAGCCAATCTCGTCAAGAAATCTACCCGATTCAACTTCCAGAGATCGTCATCATCAGGCCCGTTAAGCTCTGGAACACTGCCAAGTCTGGCCTCAAAGGATACTCACGATGAGCCGATTCGCCGTATTTTATCTAGTGCGAGAGGCTCCGCCCGAATAACAGGCTTCTCACGCCAGAGCCTTGATCTTGTTCGAGAGCGAGAACAGCAGTTTTATGCATTCTTGGACTCAGAGCTGGACAAGGTGGAGACATTTTACAAAAAAAATGAGGACAAGGCCGGATTGCGATTGGCAATTCTGCGAGAACAGCTCCATGAAATGCGCAATCGGCGCATACAAGAAATAGCTAATGAAGAGATGAATCGCTCGCTCTCTCATTCTTCTCACCACCAATCCAACGAAGCCAACCCCGACAAACCAGGTGGCTGGGTGCAACCCTTGAAGAATAAAATCTTTCCGCCGGGGCCAAACTCCAAAGCCCTTCAGAACATGCCCCATACACCACATTTAGCAGCTAGGGCGAGGGCGCAAGACGACCGGATGGACTTTGTGAGGCGCCCAGAAAACCATGAAATCGCATATCGCACCGCAAAACGTAAGCTGAAGTTGGCCATGCAAGAGTTTTATCGAAGTTTGGAGCTCCTCAAATCTTTTTCCCTCTTAAATCGCACTGCGTTTCGAAAATTAAACAAGAAATTTGACAAGGCCGTCAATGCTCGACCCCCGATGCGTTACATGAATGAAAAGGTCAATAAAGCATGGTTTGTCAATAGCGACGTTCTGGAAGGCCACATCAAGGCTGTTGAGGATCTCTACGCACGGTATTTTGAGCGCGGCAATCAGAAACTTGCGGTTGGCAAGTTACGCAAACTGCACAGAAAGCCCAAGGACGAGTCGGGTAGCTCATTTCTCAATGGCATCCTCATCGGCACGGGAGCTGTCTTTACTGTCCAAGGCCTGGTGCATGGCAGTGAATTGATATTTGACAAGGACCCAATGATTCGCCTTCAAACTAGCTATCTGCTGCAGCTATACGGTGGCTATTTTCTCATGCTTTTGCTCTTTTCTTTATTCTGCCTCAATTGCAGCATTTGGTTGCGAAACAAGGTCAACTACCCATTCATCTTTGAATTTGATCAGCGAAGCCTCCTCGACTGGCGGCAACTTTCTGAATTTCCTTCCTTTTTTCTCTTTCTGTTTGGAGTCATTATGTGGGCGAATTTTAGCAGATACGGAGCTGATGCCATGTATCTTTATTACCCCGTTATTTTGATTGGTGTTACTCTCATTATCATTTTACTACCCGCCCCGGTGTTAGCATACAAGAGCCGCAGATGGCTTGCATATTCACATGTTAGTATCTCAAAGCCTTTTGACAAAATAAGAAAAAGAAAGAAAAAAAAGGAAAATACACCCAACAATGTCATCACCTACTGACCGCATGATAGTGGCGTCTTCTTTTGTCTGGCTTATACCCTGTAGAGTTCCGTGACTTCTTTCTTGGAGATATGTACTGCTCTTTGACATACTCAGTGGCGGTAAGTGGACACTCAAACTGTGACCAAACTTTCAAAAGGCTTTCAAAAGGAGCAATGTGACTAATTCAAGGGATTTGCAAACAAAAAGAATGTGGAACTGTTCTTCTGCTTGTATGCCAATCATTGGAACAGCCCTGGTCAGTGTAACTCGACCAGTTCCCGACTACTCGGATTCTTCACGACCTTACCGGCCATATGGCGCTTTCTTCAGTGCATCCGACGTTACAGAGATACACGTAACGTTTTCCCACACTTGATCAACTGCGGTAAATACGCTGCGACGATATTGTCTTACATGGCTTTGTCTCTCTACCGGATTCACCAGAGCCATTCCAATCTAGCGCTATTCGCCACATTTTCCACCATCAATGGCATATATACCTGTAAGCGACTCTCCTTTGAGCCTAACAAGGCTATTTTATTTATAGATATATATATACGTGTGTGTGTGTGTGTGTATGCTTACAACAACCATCTAGCCATTTGGGATCTTTTTATGGATTTTTCTCTTCTTCAGCCTCAAAGCAGGCATACTGGCCTTCGTGATATACTTGCTCTGAAGCACCGCTGGATCTACTATGTAATAATGGTCATCGACCCGTTGCTCCGATTCTCGTGGATTTTCTATGCAGCCTTCACGCATGACCTTCAGCATTCCACCATAGTTTCCTTCGTGGTCAGCTTGATGGAAGTCTTCCGCCGAGGCATATGGTCTCTGCTTCGAGTCGAGAACGAGCATTGCGCCAACGTAGCTCAGTACAAGGCCTCGCGCGACGTTCCTCTCCCTTACCACATTGAACCCCTAATGGAGCGCGCCAGCACCGAGTCCAGTCCCATGTTACCATCTGAAGAGGAGCGCCCACCACAACCACGACCCCAGCCAGCGGAACATCCCAGCTTCTACGACTCTGGAAGTTCCACTGCTGTTGCTGGTCCTCCCAGTGGTCCTCCTAGTGGCTTTCTTCGCCGCCGAGCTGATACCATTACACCCTTTATCGCTCAAAGCTTCTCTAAGATCTTGGCCGAGGCGCATAAGCAGGATTTTGAAAAGAAGCGCAAGCCCACCGGCGCGTCTGGTGAAGATGCGAGTGGTGCAACCATCCCAAGCGACGAGTTTGATGATGACGACGATGACGATGATGATGACTCTGGCAGCTTACCAGAATTGCAACGCCAAGGTAGCGGTGATGCAGCTTAATTTCTTTCTTTCTCTCTTTCTTTCTTTTCTTTTTCTTCTCTCATTTATCCAACCGTTTGAAAAGAATATTCCCGAGATGCTCTTTTTTTTTTTTTTTTTTTTTTTTTTTTTTTTTTTTTTTTTTTTTTTTTTTTTTTTTTTTTTTTTTTTTTTTTTTTTTTTTTTTTTTTTTTTTTTTTTTTTTTTTTTTTTTTTTTTTTTTTTTTTTTTTTGGCCATACTGCATTACATGACACTGCATGGTATCAGCTAATACCCCAATATTGGAAAGGAAAAAAAAAATTACTTGAATGACGGCATTGAACTAGGTATGCGGGATGAGATGAGGGACTGAAAAATACTCCTTGTTGAAGCTATGTCTTTTGATGATTATACATTTAGATTTCACATTTATGGTGTCTTTAATAGATTGAATTGGGTAAAAAAAAGGGGGGGGGTGTTGTGTGTTGGATTGGTCATATAGGAAGGAAGGCTATTATTGAGGGCGCCTTGAAAAATGAATGGGATGCATCATGTAGGAAATGCAAATGTTTAATATTAGGATCATAGTAAATAATCATAATAGTAAGTTAGTTAGTACGGAGGAGTAGATAGCAAAAGAAGCATAGCATTCAATCACATTTATATTTCCGTTCATAGTCAAAGTTGTGTGTTAAAGCAAGCACCGAGTATATTCGCTATGGAATTTTCCTGACACTGTAGACTCCCATCTATTCATATCTGATTTGCAAAACATTCTCATCTCCTTGTACAGAAGGAATCTGTAACAGCACTGCATCTACTTTCACATACACTAATCATGATCCCATCATACAAAAGATTACTCCCATTCACTATCAACCTGCTCCCAGAAGTCGAGGAAGCCTTTAAAGAACTGTACGCCTAGACCCGGGTCCAACGCGCCAGTCGTAGCACGAATAGAGTGCATGCTTAATTGAGGCAAGCCCGCATCCGCGGCACGCACGCCCATCGCGCTCGACAACATGGGGCCCACGGTGCCGCCGCTACGTGAATCATTTCGGATTTGGAAGTCCTGCAACTTGGCACCGCACAGGTCGGCCACGCGATGAACGATTGTAGAAGAGACGGCATCGGTGGTCATGTGGCCGTTGCTGTCCTCACAGAGGACTATACCAACATTGAGCTTGGGGATATGGTCGGGGAGATAGTTGCCCAAGAAGTTGGGGTGACCGGCGTGAGAGACATCGGCGGACAACAGGAACGACTTGGCGAAAGTCTGGCCAACGAGGCCAGGGCCGTAGACAGAAGGATTCAAACTCTCGACAGCACGCTCCACCACCGAAGGAAGGAAATTCCCCTTGGCACCCTGACGAAGGCCCGAGCTAATTTCCTCATCATCAAACAGAGCCACTAGCTTGATGTAGCTGTCTTCTTCTCGATCTTGCGTAGCGAGCAAACCAGATACCGCAGCATACGAACATAACTTGTCATCGATACGGCCAGCGGTAATGAACTCCTTGTCCAAGCCGAAAACGGAAGCAGGCTGAGAGTCGAAAAGCTCGAGCTCCCAGTTAACAATAGAGTCATAGGACGTAATGCCAAGCTGCTTAGCAATCAGCTTGACCAGTTTGGGGGGCTGAGTGTTGACAAAAGAGCCAGCGGAGCCGAGAAGTTCGACGTTGGACTTGTCAGAGCTGTCCAGTCCAATAATGGGGACAGCTTGCGTCTCCAGGTTATTCTGACCCATCATGCCAACACCAAAATGTGGTGCCAGCGTGGGAATCTTGGCAATGGGCCAATCCAGCTGGACAAGCTTGCTAGCAGTCTTACCCGTCTCCTCATCACGCACAATGACTCTTCCACCAATACTCAGATCTCGATCCCACCAAGTCTGATTCAGACCACCAGCATAAGGGGAAATGCCAAGCTGGACGTATCCAGCCGTGATAGGTTTGGTGCTGATGGGCTTAAGCCGGGCTGTCAGAGCATCAATGTGGCCAGCGATCATGGCAACACCGTTGCCAGGCTTGTAAGACTTGCCGACCGCAAACGCGATTATCGAAGATCCGTTACGAGAAATCCAGTATTTGCCGCCGGGTTGAATTTTATCGGCCCAGGAATCGCGCGCAGGGAGCTGGAAAGTAAGGGTCTTGTCAGCTTTGAATGGGGACCAAAAGAGCCACAAAAGAGTATGCGATATGGCAGACATACCTGAACATAGCCAGACTGACTAAGTTTCGTCTTGAAGTAGTCGACGGCATGGAAGACGGTAGGATTCTCGCGCAAGAAATTACAGAAAGGCTTAGTAAATGCCTCAGGTTTAATCGCCGCAATCTGGCATAGTTGGCACGGATGCTCCTCGTCGGTATGCCAATTCACCTGGCCGACTTCGCTAGCTAAGAGCTTAGAGATGCAGTTGACGCAGGCGCGGTTGTCCTTTGGCGCGCGACCCTCCATATCGGCCAAGACGAAGTGCTTTGATCGAGATTCATCAACCAGGGGAGCAGAACGGGCTTCCATATTCGGTACTGGGGTCGGGGTAGCTGAGACGGAAGTAGAAGGGGAAGCTTGATGACGCAGCGACAGAGTAGAGGAGTGTACGCTGAGCGATCCGGGAATGCGCCGTGTCATGATTACGCGATAATGGAAGAGAAGAGGACGAGCAGAAGAAATAGATGAGTAGAGAAGAGTACTCAGTAAGATGGGAAGTATATGCCGTAAGCAAGAAGCGCGTTAAATTAAAAGGCGGTGCGAAAGCTGGCTGGCAACGGTTGGGGAGAAGATAAGACAAGGAGGAGAAGTTGTTGCTATGTAAGTGACAGATCGGAGAATCGAGGCGCAGCACGATGATAGGATAAGCTGTGCAACTGGCGTATAGCGATAAGGGGGGTCCCGCTGGCTGTGGCGTTATTGTAGTATTACAATTATGTAACCTCATGCTTCCCTTTAGCTCCTACGGAGTATATAATTCATTATATGGTTTTCGATATCATTATATAGTTATGGCCCATTTACTAGTCCATTCAGCTAGCCTTATTTACTCTAAGAGATCCCTAACGTTATCATCATCATCTTCTTCTTCTTCTAACTGTCGCTACTCCTTAGCTTCCAGCAACTTCGTCTTTAAGCCCCAGTCAGCCGCTAGTTCCATCTGTATTTCCTCAATAAGCAGCGGACCTTTCCAGTTGCATCATGCATTAAACTATCATGCATTAAACTAACATGCATTAAACTAACATGCATTAAACTAACATGCATTAAACTAACATGCATTAAACTAACATGCATTAAACTAGTATCGGTCATTGGAACACAACTGGAGTGGGGACTTTTTGAGAATCACTTTTGCATATTTCGATATTTTGGTTCTAAACAGCGTCACTTTAGGAGCAATAGACCTACCCAATACAGAGAACTACTAGGTATCTACCAAGTACTTCATATAATATGAGGAACAAGCCTCTACATGTACTATTGAAGTACAAGCAAGTGCAAAACAAATCCGTGTTGACAAAGATTGTTTTTATTGACCGAAGAATGCATCCAGTTCTTATGGACAAGGCACCCGAACGACAACCTACCAGGTTCCTAGTTCCTTGTAGTGATTACACGTACAAGTTCTCCATAAATTGTGTGCTTCCTCTATGTACTTCTATATTACTGTACTACCTGGTGAACATGATTACATTGAACATGATTACACTAGAGACAAAAGAGTTACCAACTATGCAATCCACTTATTGGACGAAAGTCTGTTTACTTTCAACCTATGAAGAAGATAGTTCAATGCCATTTATACCAACTTTCTAGCAACAAAGAAAAAAAACTTCACAAACTACTATGTAGACAATGGAACGGACACACAAGATTATAGTCTATAGTAGAAGATGTATTACTATCTCAATTAAGTTGCTAAACAGTTAGATGCCCTCAACGCTCCGGGCTATACTTAAAAAAGACATAACACCAAATATCATATATCATTCTATTTTCAACGCCAGTAATAAGCTTGACAAGGTCCAAAGTAACATAAACGCTGTAATCCGATGCGATGCGATGCGATGCGATGCGATGCGATGCGATGCGATGCTCAACAAGAGCATTTATGGGCCATACTGGCTCCAGTTGATGGAGGCGACATTATCGTAGCAGCCAGTGTTGAAGGCATACTCGTGGCTGGAAACGGAACCGGCAGGGATGTCATTGAGAGCAGCGCACTCTGGAATGAGTCTGACTGGGGCGCAACCCGCAGGAGCATTGCTCTCGGTGCCAGCAGAGCCGGTGGAAGTGTGAGCCTGCTTCACAACGGCGAAGTTCTTGTTCTGATAGTACTCAATTGGCTCGGAGCAGATGACAAAGGTCTCGGGTTGGATGAAAGAGTAGGGCTCGGGGAATCCAGAAATGGATACACCCTTGGTACCGGCGCCGGCATTCAAGTTGACGGAGGAGACAGTGGCAGAGCCAGAGTCCTGCTTCAAGGAGAAGCCGTAAGGCGAAGCTGGAAAAGCAGCATCGAAGAGGATGGTAGAGGTACCAAATTTGACGTCGGCGGCAGTGCCGTTTTCGTAGAAAACAACAGCCTCGCTCTTGCTGCCAACACCGGCAACGTTGAGACCAGCACCAATGTGGATGGCGTTAACGTAGAGGTTTTGAACAGAAGGAGACAAGTCCTTAGTGTGATCGGTCACGTTGACAATCAAGTTGAAGCCCTGAGAGTGGCTGAGGGGAGGGTACTTGGCAGCTGCCTCCACAGGAGAAGCAATAGCCGCGCCGACAAGGCCAAGAGTAATAGCAGAAACGAGCATCTTGAAAGTTGTTTGGGGGGGGGGGTTTTTTTTTTTTTTGTTTTTTTTTTTTTGGTTGATAGATTAAGATCAAGTGTTTGATTCGGTTGAGGCTTTGGTCTTGAAAGACGAGGCTTTGATTGTAAGCGATGGATTGTTTGTCAAAAGGCTGTTGGATGAGGAGAAAACTTTTCCAATAACGGAGGGATCTGCCAGTTCTTATACTTGTTCGAGTCTCCCAACAATGGTCGGATGTCATAGAGAAAGGTTCTAAGGGTCATTTGCAGTTGAATGGAGAAAGCAACACAGAGTTGCCACTGACAGACAGAGAAACCCACTTCAAGCTTCCTCCCGCTCCCCCCCCCCCCCCCCCACACCAACTCCCTGGTAAGCGAGCACTGGCAAAGCCCATGTTATGTTACTCCGGAACTAGTTCTAAAGGACAACGCCACAGAGCTTTCTGCAGCGTTTGCTACAGCATCTAGCAACCCAAAGTACAAAAGTACAGTGGGGGAGGACAAGCCCAAAAGCCCGCCATCGTCGAGCAGCTGACCAGGGAGCATTGAGAGCCCCAGCAATACGAAAAGCTTACAAGTACAAAGTAATGCGGTGATCGGCAGTGTCTGGCCCCTTGGCACCGTCATCAGCTCGTATACAGGTTTGATGTTGATTGCTATGAGTACTACTTGAATGTACTTTCGAGTGATCGTAGGTATACTACTCCGTACATACGGAGAACAATACTTTGTGTTATGGCGGTCTGTGGTGAATTCTATTGTTCTATTATTCCAAAATGATCTGATAGGTCGTCTCGGCATATGCAGCCCACCCCTTAAGAATTACCCGATCTAGTAATCACCAAGCCCGCTCCTTTATTGGCATTATTTTTATTCTCCTTTCAAGACCCTCAAATTATAATTATTAGGACTTTTATCACTCTATCACTCTATATGTATTTGAGCTTGACAATTAGACGAGTATCCAATATCTAATCAATCTTGACATTATTACACGTACCCAAAACACCCCAACCATCGCTCGTCGTTCTAATAGCTGGGATCTGTTGCATAAAGTATATCTCGCTGGCTTGTGCTTGCACGGAGATATATACGGAGTATATACATGCATACATGCAACAGACTCGCAGATATTTTTCACGCATATGTATATTCCCTGCCAAAATTACTATTATTACCTTACATCTTTATTTTCTCGTATACCTACATACAAGTATGCACTATGGAGCCACCCTCGTCGGCCGCATCCGATCGGCTCCAGTTGATTCCATGCAAGCAAAAGGAGAAGCAAACTGGCAGTGGAGTCCCGGACCAGGACAAGGTCTTTCGCGGACAGTTCATCTGGCAGAAATCTCAACAAAATAAACACTAAAAGGAAAAAGGAAAAGGGAAAAGGAAATTCACGAAGCACCATTGGCCGTAAATTCAAAGTATATTTTCATCCCAAACGCCGACCACGCTTATGAACTGTCCCTACCGCTAGTCATGTTTCACACAAACGACACGTAGGGAACCGTCTAGGATCCTCTCACGGCCAGTCCGATACTACTTACAGTATTACCATAAGAGAGGACCAAATAGTATCTACAAAGTACTTTGTACAGTCGTCTCTCGAAGAAACATGAATGTACGGAGTACAAGTAGTACTACTCTAAATGGCAGACTCATCAATGATAAGTGCTTCCTAGAAAAAGAAGTACTATTTTTTTTTTAATGCATATTCTTCCTTGAAAAGGTGTGCTGTTATTTCGGCTACGGAAGTCGGAACTGCTTGTACACGTCACAAATCTTAAGATCTGGCATCTCCCTGTCATCCAAATGAAGAATCGTTGCTGCAGCAAGAGACACGTCTCCTGCATATACTATTCTCCCCTGCCATTACAAAGATCTTTCTACAGAGTGCTTTGCATTGGCGATAGTAATACGAAGGAGGTTCCCCATACTCTTTCAGATATCTTTTATAGTGTGCTACGTTTCATTAGTTACATTATATTGTGAGCTGTTGTTTCTCCTGTCAGATGCAGAAGCTCCACACTGAGCCTAGATTCAACAATTACTACTACGGAGTATACTCCGTTCCTACAAATCATACAAGCACCACTTATACTTCCACATTACGGAGTAACTAACTAATAGTACCACCCAATTATATGTAAGATACGGAGCAGTATTCCGTACGAGTACATACTAGCATAGGTTGCCAATATTATCTTAAAATAGGCACGCAACAGTGCGGCATCTTACTTGTAGTATATCGAATTCTCCGGCATAGCCATCTGCAGCTACCTACAGCCACTCGGCAGTCTGGATGCGCCATCTACGTCAAAAGCCGTGCGCCATTACCTATCGGGATATACTGGTAGATACAGTATGCATCTAGAGGAGAATAAAAATATGACTAGATGCTTAGGCCCGTGCATTTCGTCGTTGCAAGCATGACCGCCACGATCTCTGAGCTCGTCAGCCTATTCGGTTTTAGCTCCGCCTCGTATTATCGGCCGACGGCTTATTCATGTTTATGGCTCTCGCTCTCTCTCCCTGTTGGGCGCCCACATCACCCCCTGATTGTTGATTCGCTAATAAGCATGATTTTTTGGTGATGACTGGTAAAAACTGTACAAGTAACTCCGTAAGGCCTACTGAACTACGGAGTACCGAGTAGGGAGAGTTGGCTCTTTCATTACGAGCATCAAACATGATGGGAAACCGTGCACACCGCTGTTTTTATATTGGAGAGAAATTTTAGAAATCTGACGAGTACGAAGAGGAGGTCATATGTTCATTTGATTTACGGGGTCCTGGTGCTCACTCTTCTCCTAGAGGCTCACTCTTCTCCTGGAGTCAAAGGCAGATAGATACTCAAGTAGTCTGTATGAGGATATTGAGCCAGTATGTATGATAGTCGGAAATAATTGAAGACAAGATGATGTCTTGCAATGATACATCTGCTTGCTACCTGATAAAGAAGTACTCTGTCAACACTTTAATAAAAAACCGTAAATATTACCTGCAGGGCCTAAAGCAATGTGATTTCATATACTCTGGCTGTCGCTAACTTTGTAGATGATTAAATTCCACTACGAATGACTGTAAAATGGCATGTTTATTTGAGTCCTGCAGGTCCTGCAGGGTAGCTCTACCAAACATCTAGAGAGAAAATAGCTTCTAACCCGTTTTTAACCTAGAAACGTTGATCGCCAGATCGCCATGAAAACCCCCTGAGTAGTTCTCATAGATGTACGATTTAAACTCCTGCCATTGATAATTTTTATTTGCTTTTACGGTAGTCTTCTTGGTGATCATGGCGATTAGGCTGCTTAATTTTTTTTAAGATCTTGATTCTCTAGCTGTGAAGCCTGTCAATGGAAATGCTAGCCGCAACTTCTCTTCATGTCGGCTCCAATGGCCGACGATGTTAGCTACGTATGACTGATGTATGCACAAGGATCAAGAGTACTTACTGCCTGAGCTGCTGCTAGCATAGACGTATTGAGTTAACAAATGGGCTTCTCTTTTCCACGCTTCCATTGGGGTACGGGTTACAAACTACGGAAAGGCAAATAAGGGGTGCTGTTGACAGTGAAGTAGAGTACATGTAATAAATTCATTGTCCATTTCCCAAGATGGTCTCTTTTTTCGAGATGAGCCACGTGTAGCTAAGAAGAAATCATCATCGTGAGGGTCAAAAGAGCGGTATGGCGGATGGAGTCTTTGAGAACTTTTGTTCAAACACCTCCTGAATCATCACCGCCGCCTCGCCACATTGCGAGAAAAGCGAACAGCGAATTACTCTGACCATGCATAGCCAGATTTCGCTGTCTCGTACCATAGTATTCCTGTCTTAAGAGGTTTAGCGAAGCACCTGGCTTGGCTGAGTAAAGTCTTGGTCACAAGCTCCTTGTATTTGGCGGAGACAAAGACTACTGAACCAGTAAAACTTATAGTACGGAGTAGTGCCAGTGAAATATGAGTAGAAAGAATATTTCTACTTGCCACACTGCTGGTCAGAATGAATGAATTAAATAAATATTCCAATTGAAACGTCGTGCCATCCCGATGTTGACATCCCGATATGATAGGTTGTTAGCCCTCTTTGGCGTCCCCGTATGATAGCTTGTTAGCCCTCGTTGGCTTATACAAAGCTGTGTGATGTAGAAGCACATCTAGGCAAACAAACGGGTATATGTGACTGTTGTTTCTTCTTTGTTGTCATGTTCTAGAGTGTGCTGCATTTGAGTGCGTATATTGATTTGGGCTGTTTCATCCGTGACAAGAAATGCTCTGGTGTATCTCATTTCGGGCCTCCCTCTGAGCGATTTGTGGCTATTGGACATAGAAACTTATGAAAGAAAGAAAAGAGAAGATTAGAAGACTATGGAAAGCCATGTCTTGGGAATTTCTCCCGTCAGTCCAAATTAAGTGCTATGCTTGATATATCCCACTGTCTTAAAAGCAGGTGGTAGAAGACTTCGTGGGTGCGTCTTAAGGACCATTCTCACATTCCTCTACCCGCTTGGGCTTAAGCTTTGTCCGAAAGACCGACGGGCGGATATTAAAAGCAGAATTAACCGCTCGGAAGCCTTATTTCGTTTCGTAGGCATTCCTCGATGATATTATGAATTTTTGGAATTGCCTCATAATTCATGAAATTCTGAGATATCCTTGGCAGCGGCATTTTACTTACATTCGATCTATATTTGCGGCAATTCTTAACAACGAGGTCGTGACGCCCTCAACCAGCGCCTCAATTCGGTTAGTACGCAAGGCCGAAGATGATGGAGCATATTCGGGATGGTGGGCATCTTGGTGGAGTTGAACCTCGCCTGGCACGCGCGAAGTTGCCGTATATATGGACTTTTGGCTTGTGAGAGGCTGGGTTATTCGGTGGTTCGGAGTCTTCATGATGTATCGGGAAGCGGGGTTTCGAAAATCTAGACCCATCGCTAAAGTACCTGCATCTAATCAGCTCCATGAGTTTCATACTAGGTTTATGCTAGAACGATTGTGACAATGATTATGTGGGAGCTGAGGGTAGTAGTGAACGCCTTCGTTATAAAAAGGTTGTGTGGCTTTTGTTTGGTGGCCAAAACCGTGGAGGGCGGGTGGCTAGTCAATTAATATCTTTTTTAAAATCAGCCAATGCAATCTGTGACAAGTCAAGGATGGACAAGATAGAAGTGTTAAAAACTTATAAATTGAAAATGATAACCTTGAGATGTAATCGTTGAAGATGAGAAATCACATGTAGTTGACAGTGAATAAAGAGCTATTCTCTTATATCGTGTACATACAGTATCTTGTTCTTACTTAGACGGTTGCTTACTTTCTGCCAGCCTTTTCTCACCAAAACATGGCGTAGCGGCTTTCAGAGAATTGCTACAGTAGCCACAATACTACTCTATCTATATAAGATTCAGTATTGATGCGGATACCTAATCTTATATTTTTGCACTCCCGCGAGAGGATGAGGTACACCCCATGTTGGCTAAATTAAACTTAACCATATAGCTAAAAAATTAGTTCGAGACTTGCCACTCTCGATGTACTCATAAAGTAGTTGGCTACAAGCCTTGATATATCCTTCTATTGATCAGCTACGATCTCTAAGCTTCCCAATCTGTTTTGAAGCTGGATCAATTGAGTCGGTCTATAATGGTTTGGTGATTAAGTGCTCATGTGTGTTTGATACACTGGACCACTGCTTTTTAGAGAGACCAAAAGATGAATACCCAGCTAGTCATCATTGGGCAACGAGAATGATCTCAGAGTTCTTCTAGAAGCAATATAGTTGTACGACTTGCAGATACAGCGAAAGGACCCGTCGATGCCGACCCGCTTGTTCCTGCAGAAAGTATGGATAACAAATGAGGCGGAGAGGTATACATATATGCAATACACGCTTCAGCTTGTCGATAGATTTAAATTTGGAGAATATTGTAAGATTGGGGCTGTTCAGCAATGTAGGTTACATTGTCACTGTCGTGATGTTCATTATGGTTAGGTAGAGAAGGGAGTTTAGGGAGAGTCATGCCTTGGTCTATATATGTACAATGATGCTGCTGGATATAGGTAAGATGAAGATGACAACAGATACACTCGTAGACGATATATTGATCATGAATATTTAACACATTGTGATACTCTTTTTCAAGCTGGTAATAATATAAACCACAACACATTTCAATAAGCTACGATAGTCCAAAAGTATAACAGAATGCACTCCTTCAGAGCAAGTCGTTTAATTTCAACGTTGTTCTCACCTCAATACACATACGTATGACGAACAACAATGCCATACACTATACCATCTATCTAGGTTACTTGAACGTGACAGTAGATACAGCCCTAGTGACGCTGACAGTAATACATGTCTGTGTCCTTGTAACTATGGAGAGCCCGTTTGCTGCCCTCTGGAGGATTTGAAAGTCATGGAGCGGGGATTGTGGGGTAAAACCACCATCCGGAATGAAACTTCAAGATGCAGTGCAACTCCTCACCCAGAGGATACACTTATAGCCGCAAATGTGGCTCTCGAGAAGAATCGAGCCAATTGTTTGCACGTCAGCAAATGTACTTAGCAAAGCACTTCGATTGCTTACTAGGTTCGTAACCGTACAACTCGATGATGGTTAAATGCCGCTGATTGGTGGCTCTGTTTTGGCTGCCAATGTGCCTTCGGTCTAAATTTTGGCATCCGTATCTTGTAAGTCGGGATCTATTGATGTTAACTAGCCGTTGAAGTTTTGCTTGTGCTCGTGATAGTAAGATCCTGGGCACAAGAGTAATTATATCGACATCGAAGCAGGAATTGGATGGAAAGCATCGTGACTGAAAATTGCCTCAGAGCATTCCAACCTCATGACTAGTGCTTGCGTTTAATAATTGCATCTGCATCTGCATCTGCATTAGCAGAGTCCTTTTGCCGTTCTGTTGTAACAAATAAACAACTTGCATTACCTTGCTTTGTACGAAATGCATAGAGTATGACGCTGCCACAAGTTGCTCTATAGTAGTAACCCTGAGGTACCTAGTAGGATTACTACTTAGCACGAGGTATAAGGTATTGCAGGGTAGTTGCTAGTAGTAACCCCGCATTCCCCGCTAAGCAAGCCTTTCCCCACTCATCTCCAACCCCGAACCCCGAGATACGTCCAACCTCCGTGCAGCTTGATGCCAACCCATGGCTTCGAGCTATCCAAGGTACTGTTTAGGTAGCTGATGCATTCGAATCCATGACAAATGCTGCTCTGAGTTACCTCTTTGCTACTCCTTGATCCTCCATTCTGCTCAGCTATTACGTCTTCGGCCGGACAACTGGAGCCCGTTTCCCCCCTCCCAAGTCTTGTCTCTCCGCCTGGTCCCTCCCCACCCTCTTCTCTTCCGGAGGACGCCAATGCGAAACGCTGATGTGGGCTTGCGGAGGAGACGTTTTGGAGTCGCCTCCCAATCGCGGCTCTTGGTGGGATCCCGAATCTGCTGCGAGGCCATTGACTGCACCCATTTCGACCAAGCGGGAACGTGGGATAGATGAGGAGTGAGGAGAAAAAGGGAGAGAAAGATGTACGAACAAGAGGAGGGGTTGGAGTCTGTATGTGTCACAGTAACTGGCGAGACAAAGGGTCTAGTCTGCTCCAATTTTGAAATGACTTGGTACAGCTTTTGGGGTCTCTCTCGGAGCATAAATATCGGTGGTAGTGCCTCCGCCGTGGATGA
Organism: Trichoderma oligosporum; assembly: GCA_015266385.1. Classification (NCBI taxonomy): domain Eukaryota; kingdom Fungi; phylum Ascomycota; class Sordariomycetes; order Hypocreales; family Hypocreaceae; genus Trichoderma; species Trichoderma oligosporum. Next base: position 44,154 of record JACBYL010000319.1, on the reverse strand, counting down.
CTGCTACTCTATTCTATTACTACTACTACTCTACTACTCATCAACACTTCCTCCTACAGATAAGCTTGCAGACTCACATCCACAACCAAGCCTCATTCAGCCATCCGAGACAATCCGAGAGACGACAGGATCAGCCCATCGCTCTCCACCCCTTGCATGCTTTCACCACAGTCAACTTAGTCTAACCTGTCCATTTCTACATATATAAACTCTTGTCGGTGATCGATTCGACCTCTTTTTGGTCTTTTGTTCGCCTCATCTTGAAGAAGACATCAAGGAACATCTCGTAGATTTCTTCCCTTCTTTCTTCAACCGCCAAAATGGTATCTTTCCGTCCTATTTCTCGTTCTGTCTCTCTCGCCTCGCGAGCTACCCTCTTGTCTACATCCTCCTCAGCCCCTTCTATTGCTTCTCGTCAATTCTCTTCCCGAGCCTCAGCTGGCCTCACTACCTCTAAGCTGAGCTCTTACACCAAATTGCGCCAAGTCCCATCAACAATCCGAACGCTGACAACCGCCCGCGAAAAGGTCAAAGTCCTCCTTGTTCTCTACGACGGTGGCAAACACGCCCAAGATGTGAGTAATATCCTCTATTCTTTTCTGCTCCTTTGTTAAGCCTCTATTATGTTTTTCAATGTATAAAAAAGAGTGATTTCTGGCTGTTTTGCTCGCATTGCGTTCGGCCATTTATGCGGGGGCCGCTGGGCGAAGGGGACGGAGCCGCTCCCGCCGGCTCCTAAAAAATCAACCTCCGCCAATTTCCTCTTACAGGATGCGGGGCTGCGGCTGATGGATGGATGTCGGGCGCAATGCGGGGAGCTCCAGAAGCTCACGCCATGAGCTTATATAAATGATATTTTATACAAGGCCAAGTTGCTAAACAATAATTCTTCAGGTTCCGGAGCTCCTCGGAACGACTGAGAACGAGCTCGGCATCCGAAAGTGGCTCGAGGACCAGGGCCACACTCTTGTCACAACCTCCGACAAGGAGGGCCCTAACTCCAAGTTCGAAAAGGAACTGGAAGATGCCGAAGTCATCATCACCACTCCGTATGTTTTTGCAACAACAAGCCCTCCACCCATTCCCACACCTGTCGGCAGTCGGAGCCTCGACTTTCGCGTCAAGCCTAGCTGTTAAGGGTGCCTTGTGGGGAAATCTCATTGGGACTCCTCTATTCAAGCTATACGCACAATTGAAGAAGAATGTACTAACACCCATTCCTAGTTTCCACCCTGGTTACCTGACTGCTGAGCGCTTGGCCAAGGCTAAGAAGCTCAAGATCGCTATCACTGCTGGTATCGGCTCTGACCACGTTGATCTGATTGCTGCCAACAAGACCAATGGAGGCATCACTGTCGCTGAGGTTACCGGCTCCAACGTCGTCTCTGTCGCTGAGCACGTCGTCATGACCATTCTGGTCCTTCTCCGCAACTTTGTGCCCGCTCATGAGCAGATTGAACGTGGTGACTGGGACGTTGCCGCTGTCGCCAAGCAAGAGTACGATCTTGAGGGCAAGGTTGTCGGTACGGTCGCTGTCGGCCGTATTGGTGAGCGTGTACTCCGCCGTCTCAAGCCATTCGACTGCAAGGAGCTGCTCTACTTCGACTACCAGCCTTTGTCCCCTGAGAAGGAGGCCGAGATTGGCTGCCGTCGTGTCGAGAACCTGGAGGAGATGCTGGCTCAGTGTGATGTTGTCACCATCAACTGCCCTCTACACGAGAAGACTAAGGGTCTGTTCAACAAGGAGCTCATCAGCAAGATGAAGAAGGGTGCGTATTTTCTAAAAACCTCCTCTTGACAAGATGTTTCTCAACCGGGTCTAACACTTAATTTCCCCCCCCCCCCCCTAAGCCTCTCACCCCTTCCCCCCCTCCTGGCTGCTACACTTGATTTCCCCCCCCCCCCCATTAGGCTCATACCTCGTCAACACCGCTCGTGGTGCTATCGTTGTCAAGGAGGATGTTGCTGAGGCTCTCCGAACTGGCCACCTTGCCGGTTACGGTGGTGATGTCTGGTTCCCCCAGCCTGCCCCTCGCGAGCACCCTCTCCGCACCGCCAAGAACCCCTTCGGCTTTGGCAACGCCATGGTCCCCCACATGTCTGGTACCTCCCTTGATGCCCAGAAGCGTTACGCCAACGGAACCAAGGCTATTCTTCAGAGCTACCTCTCTGGCAAGCACGATTACCGCCCTGAGGACCTGATCGTCTACAATGGTGACTGGGCTACCCGCTCCTATGGCCAGCGTGACAAGAAATAAAACTAAGAAGCTTTCACGGGTGTATATGACCTGTATTACCCGGTTTGAAAGACGCACCAAGGAAAAAAAAAAAATTAATGTGAAATTACAAAAACGCCTTATGTATATGATTACCACTTACGCAATAGCTTGTACCCTTATGCATATCTAGCTACTAGTGCCAGCAACAAAATATATCTTTTTTATTTTTTTATAATCTAAATTAAATCCAATCACACTTGATCCTCAGTGTTTGGAATTTGATTGCATAATGCCATGTTGCCTCTTAAACAAACTTCCAAAATTACTCGAATGGATTTACATGTTTTTATTGTTGGGAGTAAAAACTGTTACTATGAGGTGTTTTCCATTATACATATAGTAGTAGTAGAAGCTTTAACTTGTCTAAAACCCTTGTCGACATTGTAAACTATAGGACAGAAGTAAACTCTTGCAGAATATCTAGAGAATTAAAGACTTTATTCATTATACATATTATAAATGTGTCTGTCGTCCGACTCCTTTGCTCTTCTCCCCCCCCCATACGTTATTCATTCCCAGTTTCTCACATCCATAAGAATCATGTTCGTTGCCTTCCAGTGCCTCGTGTGTACAATCCCTTTGAACCCCCAAGTCATATGATGACTCCCAATTTGAAAATTAAAGAGGTAATTAAGTAAGTGATACTATCTGTAAGACACACGAGAACCCATCATCCAATTTTTTTTTTCTATTTTCCCCTTCCATTTCCCTTTCATCATTTCCAGAACCGCCACCACGGCTTCTCCACATCGCCACTTCTTCGTAAGGTAGATTTATCTCTACCTCTGATCCGCCAGTAATACACGGGGATACCTGCCGCGACGAATGCCACGACGATGACGGTCTGGAGGGGTTGTGCAAAGACGGCTCTGCTAAGGAGGAAAAGGCTGACGCAGCAGAAGATGATGGGGGTGGCGATCCATGTCTTATAGGGACGCTCTAGGTGTGGTTCTTTGACGCGCAGGATGATGAGGCCGAGGACGGTGACAAAGTAAAAGGTATAGCCTGCTACGCCATAGAAAGTGACGAGGGTGCTAAATTCGCCGACGATGCAGTATGCCGAGGTGAGGACGGCGTTGAGAAGCAGAGCGTTGATAGGGGTGAAAAAGAGGCCGGCGTCTTCATCACCAAAGCAGCTGCGGAATTTCTTGGAGACCCAGCTGCGAGAACGTTGTGTTGATAGACCGTGGCTATTGTTATTGCTGTTATTGCCAACACCTAGGCGGCCGAAGAGGTCAGGGATGTAGCCTTCTTTGCCGGCGGCGTAGATGAGGCGGCTAGCTGTGAAAGTAGAGGAGTTGAGAGCGCCGAAGCAGCTTGCGCTCACAATGAGGGCGAAAATAAGGGCGCCTACTGGTCCAAAAACTTTCGATCCGAACATGACGGCAACGGTGTTGGAGCCGTTAATGGAGGCTAAGGGAAGGACGAGGAAGTAGGCCACGTTGGCGAGGACATAGGATAGGATGACGAGGGGCATGGCCGTGTGAATAACGCGAGGGAGATCCCTGCTAGGATTACGAAATTCACCCACGACGTAGTTTGTCTGTTAGGTTTAGCAAGTTAGATGATGGATGCATCTTCAATTGAGTTAGTTGGAAATAGGTAGGACTTCGACGCAACTCACATTATCCCAGCCATCATATGCCCATAGCCCGGCATACAGCGCAATCGCCCAGTTTGACGGATCTGAAGATGTCCCCGTAAACCAGCCATGGGTTTTCCACTCATCGTTTGCTTCTCCCTTGAACGAATGGCCTGTAATGGCGACCACGATGCCGACCACTGCAACTCCTATCAAGGCTACAAACTTCAAAAACATGAGAAAATCATTGACCCGGGTGCCGACTCTCGTTGAGACACAGTTGAGAAATGTTACAAGAAAAATGCCCACCAGAGCGACTGCCTTGTTGATCCAAGGATTGATCGTCTCGGCTTCTGCGCCGATGATGGCTCGAACGAAATATTCGCCCATGATGATGGCGATAATGGCAGCACTTCCTGGCTTTAGCACCAAGAGAGCTACCCACGCGAAGAGGAAACCTGCAAGCTCGTTGAATGTCTTGGCAAGATAGACCTGCGAACCGCCGTTTAAGGGTATCGCGCCGCCCAATTCAGCGTACGAGGCGCCGCCCGTCCATGCGAGAATGCCCGCGACGACCCAGACAATGAGAGCTGCGCCAGGAGATCCGAGATTTGAGCTCACTTGACTGGGTGAAGAGAAGATGCCAGATCCAATAATCAGCCCAATAATCAAGGATAATCCATTCAAGTATGTGAGCGTCTTGAGTTTCTCCAGCGATCCTCCACCAAGCCCACCATTTGGCCTCCCAGTAGATGTCGGCGCGCCAATGGGTGCATATCCGCCCGCTCCAGCAGTTGAGCTCAAGGGAAACAAACTGCCAGCGAATTCAAATGCCGAGGATACAGAGTATGAGCGATCTAGTCTACCCCTCACCGCTGTGTTATTGTCGTCCAGGGGATCTTCTTCCTCCACCATTGACAGTCTCCGCGAGGAAGAGATGCTAGGACGCGAAGACACTTCCGAAGCGGCGCCATCGACACCGACACTGGAGCTGGCCAGCGAAGCGAGCTCTAGGGAATCCCGCGATTGAGACTGAAGGGGCATGGTAAACGTTGGTCGTCTTTTCTACCCTTCCAAAATCCTCCTCAAACAACAAAAGCCCCGTCCCAAAATCAGCGTAGTACCAGATATTCCAAGTTGTTGTTCGACCGGCGAATCAGCAGGAATAGCCCATATCGACAAGGCCGGCCAATTATCTTATCTATAAGACGAGAGTTATAAGATTATTCTTTTTTTTTCTTATTGAGAAATCGCACAATCGAGAATGTTGGTAGAACGGAGGAGAATGCTTCTATATTGTAGAATCGTCTGTGCCTCGCAAAAATCGTCCGTGCTGTGCCTCGAGAAATCGCTATCGCAGAACTGCCCGCCGAACCAACAGAGTAGATACAGAAACAAATTCGTAAGCCTTCGTAACAGCGTTTCAAACAGTAAAAGGAAAAGGAAAAAAAGGGTTTTCGTTGGTTGAATCGATATCCCCCCCCCTTAAATGGCCCAGAAGAGAAGAGTCGGTGGACCAAGTACTCTTAATAGAGAAGAATGAAAATAGCTAGTACCGAGCCGTACAAGTAAGGTAATTAATTCCATGTATGTAGTTTTTAGCGAAGATCGAGTTTAACATAAGGCCCCCTTGTCAGGTTTTTGCTCTAATTGGCTTCTACCCTGGATTAATGCTTAAATCTCCTGCTAGCGGGGCACTTGGCTTTTTCTCCTTGATGACTAAGGCAGCAGTCTACACGAGACTTCGACCTCGCATTCTCACCATTAACATTTGTCTGTCGTTCAATTGGCCTTATCCGTCACATAAAAGGTTTTTACGCCGCATCTCTCCTTTACTACTTGAATGCTTTAAATAATGGGTTCCGACGATTATAAAGTTATTGGCAGCGGCGCGTTGAAGCTGAAAGGCGCAAAAGTGAGCAAAAAGAAGAAGAAGACCGCCAAATCAGACCTGGAAAAGAATCTCTCAGGCGGTGACGATGGCGCGCTTGTTAAAAAGGACAATGACGCTTCCGCAACCAAAGAAGCAGATAGGCGTGACAAGCAGAGGAGTCTGAGCCAAGGCGGAAAAAAGGAAGAGGAAGAGGAAGGTGATGAACCTATTGTGCTAAAGACGGAATCAGAGCGACGGTATGAGGAGGCTAGAAAGAAGAGGGTAAGTTGGAAGACATTCTTTTTTTAAATTAAAAACAAAAAAAAAACAACTTTAGGCGCATGATGATGCTGTGTGTTATGGTACAGGCTGACATTTTCATCATCATCACAGCTGCTTCAGACTGCCCAGACATCCGGGTCCAGACCTGGGCTACTAAAGACGCATAAAGAGCGAGTGGAGGAACTGAATACATATTTGTCAAGATTGAGCGAGCATCATGATATGCCAAAGATTGGACCTGGCTAAAGGAATGGCGCTCTATAGAGATGGAAGGCTTTGATGATGAGAGGCTTATGCATGGAATGGAGTTTCTGGCGTTTTCTATCTTTAGGATATTGAGAACTATACCCTATGTAAAAATTGCAATTATCAAGGGGGCATCAATCTTGCGCGGGGTTTTCACTACTAATTAAGAAGAATGCAATCACTTTAACACCGCGAGTGAGAGACAGAGAGAGTCCCGTCCGATGCGCCATGACTATGCGGCTGCTTCATTTACTTGCTTGTCTGCTTGCTTGTCTGCTTGCTTGTATATGCCAAAATACATTTTGTCCCCTTCTATGCCATAGATGCTAGATAATTATGCTTTGCAGTCGCCATAGGCTTTCCCGTGTAGTGGCCCGTCCTAGTCTAAGTCCAATTGCTTTGCTAAAATCAAAAAATCAAAAAAGAAATCCAAAGAAGATAACTGCCCAATCATATGCATGCCGAATGCTATTATTGTATTAAAATGAGTGTTAGGAAGTGGCCGTGAATCTCGTAAGTGTAATGAGTACTGCTACGTCGTGTCGCCAGTTCCGCGAATACGGATATGTTTTGAATGATGAAAAGAGAGTCAACAGAGAGTCCATTTTAGGCTTATACCATGAGGACAGCGCCAACTAAGAGACCAACGGCAGCAGGCATTGCCATCATCATCTTGCCGCGGGGGAGAGGGGCAGCGTTCTGTAGGTCAGGGCTCTTCGCTCCGTCAGAGTGAGCGGTGGGCACGACAGCAACCCATGAGGTAGAAGTGAGGGTAGTGGTGCCGCCATCAGGAAGAGTCTTGGTGAACGTGTGTAGGACAGGAGCAGACGTCGTCTTTGTGCCCGAAGTAATAGTGTCTTGCACAGTTGTGCTGGTTTCGCTGGGGGCTGCTGTCGTTCTTGACTTATCTACTCGAGTGTTAGCTATTATAGCTCCGTAATCTCCTCTAAGATATGCCTCGAGATAGCCCTAATCTGGGTCGGGCACTAGTTCTAAAGAAAGCTTGCAGCGCTTGCAGTCAAGCCATAGCTGTTTTGTATCCTAGAGAATCACACAAGATTGACGAAGAGAGCTAGGATAACCGTGTTGACATGGTCGAATGACTATGTGGAAGTCTGACATACCAGAAGTGGTCTCTGTCGCTGTTGATTCCGGTAATGAAGTTGATGCAGTGGTGGAAAAGAGGGGAGAAGAGGAGGAGAAAGAAGAGGAAGAAGCAGAAGAAGCAGAAGAAGCAGAAGAAGAAGGGGGCGAAGTTTCAGAAGCAAAAGATGAAGTGATGCTTGATGACAACCTACCAGAAGAGGTGATGGACGCCGGAGCACTAGAAGAAGATGAAGAATCCGCAGTAGTTTCTTGTCCCGTGGTAGTAGATGTACCAGTGGTGGAGGTAGTGTCCTGGGCGGAAGCGGCAGTTGTGCTTTGGGCTGTGGTAGAGCTTGGGGGGTTGGTAGGGGGGGTCGTCTCGGAAGACGCCTGTGTACCAGAAGTGGAACCCGCAGTGTTGGACGCAGGAGTAGAGGCAGAAGAAGATGCATCTGGGGTGGTAGATGTAATAGACGTGCCAGAGGGCTCATCTAAAGATGGTGTGTTAATATCATTGTGATGTCTAATATCGACGGTTGTATAGATTGTGAAAAGGGGACAAGAACAACTTACTAGACGGGCTAGAGTTAGCACTGCTGCTAATTGGCGGAGAGCTCTGAGTATCTGTAGGAAATGTTGGCGTAGTTGAAGTTGGAGGTAAAGATGGTGCCGAGGTCGAATCCGTAGGTAAGTTAGCTGCAGCGCTTGCAGGAGTGGTCGAGTTGTTTTTGCTAGCAGTATCGTCTTGTCTCTTGGCAATCTTGACAATGGCTGAGGCGATGGAAGGATCATCCCCATGAATGGCGTCAATGGCATCCCGGTCCGAAGCAAAGATTCCATGCTGGTATCTCTCAGGCAAATAGGCATGGAGTAGCCGGTGAAGGACATCCGGAGAGGCCTTTTTGAGTGCCTCTGCTAGTTCTCCGTTGTTGCCATGAGCCTCGACCATGGCCATCTTGGAATTGCCGTGTTGTGACCGGCAGTTCATGAGGCTCGGCCGCGCGGTGACTACGCCCAAGCTGAGGACGAAGCCAACTGCGACGATGAGCAGTATCCGTCTAAGGTAAAACATCTTCTTATTGTTGTTCCGGGTTTGTTGTTGTGTGAGATCCTGGGCTCCGATGAACTGGTATCCAGTTTGCTTCTCCTCTTCCGTGCTCCTGAGTAGTCCAGCCTCTAGGTGGCCATCATGATCAGTGTATCGCGTGGAAGCCATGAGTGCGGATTATTATAAGGATAAAGATGGGAGGGGCAAAAGTGTCAAAGAGTCTTGGTTGATATGCAAGTAGTAGTTCTGTCCGCTGCAAGTCGGCAAGGGTAGGGGGTGTCTTGAGGTTTACGAGAATGGACGAAAACGAGACACACGCCACCACCGGCAGGTCGAGCGGAGAGTTTTGGGTTTTGGGTTCAACTACGCTGGACCAGGAAGGTCTAGGAAGAGCGTTTTGAGTGAGTGCGGGTACCCTGTTCTCTCTGGAGATTTTACACTCTTTGAAATGTCCTCTTGGGCGTAAAGGTCTGGGGTTTTGCTGGACAAATGCAGGTCTTCTTCCTAGCTTCTGACTTTCTCCAGTAAGGTCGATGGCTCTCAAGCAGATAGCAGCGGCAGCACAGGACGGACTCTTTGGCCAGGGGAGATGACAAGTGTCAGAAGTAAGAAATGTACGAATATGCAGGTGAGTGAGGAGAAAGGAAGTGCTGGTGCAAAGAGAGGCTCCGGTTTATCGATGATGGGAAAGTATAAGTTTTGGGGGGGGGAGACTGGTGGAGCGAGTTTTGGTCAGCCAAAGTCCAGTTCCGTGGGCTTGCATAACTCGCTCGGCAGGTTTGTGAATACTACTCATTCGGGTAGGACGACGATAAGAAGTCGATACCAATAGTAGTACATAACGAAGGAGCAGTAGTACTATTATTCTGTACCCTTACTTCCTCCTATCACAAGTATATTTAGTACACACAAGTAGTTGCTCTGATGTTGTCTGCATGCCGTATAAAAATGTGGTACTGCTGCTATCCATGGATACGAGGTCCAATCCTCATGGTCCGGGCTTCAGGGCCAGCCCACTCCTCCTTTCAGCTTGTCATGGGAAACACGGCATCAATGACAGCTCAGAGAGACAAGGACCAGGCCGCGGCGTCAGGCATGCGCCGTCCGATAACTTATCCACGCGTCATTAGTATAGCCGGCGCATTGGATGGGACGGAGAGACAGAAAGACACGCTTCTGCAGGCTGGAGGAGGTTGGGATGATGGCAGGATGGGGCAACTGAGGATCGAAGGCGAAAAGGGCTGACCCCTGCCTACAAGTACTACTTGTATGGCTCACTTGTATAGCTCCAGGTCAATAACCTGTATTGAAAACAACCAACTTGTATGGAGTAATCCGGTAGCCAGGCATTCAGTGTTTCTCACTGGCCAGCGCGCGCTTCTGGCAAAGCCACAAACAGTCAGCCCGAGGACATATGAAGCAAAAGAAAAGCTCACAGGCGGTGGCTTGCATCAAGTGCTAGCGCCTAAGGGCGGTGTTTGGGTAGGTTGTTGCTTTTTGGGATCTCTAGCAGCCACTAGTGCTCTCTAGAGCGCTGGATGGCCCGCTGCAGGGGCCACAGAAGCTGCATGTGGTTTCAGTTCAGTGGCAGGCAGAGGTTGGGGAGGCTCTGCTGCCGCTCCGGAGCTTTGTAGCATTTAGTGTGCTTTAGCGCCGGTGAGCTTCCATTACAGGTGTGTATCTTTACCTCCGTAGCCCTCCGTAGGGGAACCGAGACATGCAAGAAGGGATTGGGAAAGGAGGAAAAAGAAAAAAAGGGCATCCATAGAAAAATCAAATAATCAATCAATCCCATTATTGGTAAAACGACATTCCAGTCTGATGCTAAAGAGCACGGCGTTTAAGCCACGTCATGCCCTGATTTCTGTTTTAGCTTAACCTTCTTATTGTTTCGCCTACAGTCAGAAGCTTTCGATAATAGGTAATAGTTGCTCAGTGGATAAAACAAAGAGTTAGTCAGTGTTTGTTCTGAACGATGATACGCGCTCTAACCTCAATACTACCTACCAAGTTACTCGTAGGAAGTCGTTGACGTAAGGAATAGACGGAATTTGATTTCAATATTATGCTCTTTATCACTGCTAGTCTTGTAGGCAGTGTTTATTGGGTACATGCCATTGGCATTGACGCCTCACTCGGGGCATTTCTATTACCGACAACGAAAATTCATCATGAAGCTTGTCTTCAACAATTCTTGCTATCCACTTGTCGGCAGGAAATTCGCCACCCAGGTACTCCGTAGGCGAGCTTAGATGCCGAATAAATTCATTTTTCTTTATTTCTACATATACTGTAAGTAGGTGCTATATACTTGTATTTCGTAGGGAGTGTTAAAACAGCTTTGCTAATGGCTTGGTCGTTGTCGGCTCGGCCTCAACTGGTTGATAGACATTTAGATTGATGATTGATTTTATTCTTATTTTTATTTACAACATCTAAAGAATACTCGTATACAAGTATCGTATTCTCGTCACCCTTTTTCCACGCATCTTAATTCGTATCTATATTTAGCGACTGCTCGTGTACAAGTAGCGTGTACTCCGTATAAAAAAAAAGTATGGCTGCATTTACGAAGTATCATCCTTACTTACACGACTATCGATGGTCATATATCACCCATCTCACCCCATTCTCGGACAAAAGGTTGCGTATGTTGTCTGTTTGAGTACTCTTCTCAATCGCTGGTCTCTAACACGGTTTACTATTTACGCCCTGCTGCTACTCTGTGACTTCGTACTTTGACGTGGGAAGCCGTGGCGTGATCTCGATCTCCACCGACCGTCTAGCTCGCAGCCGGCATTCCCGCTGCTGACCCATTCGGTTTTTTTTTTTATATAGTAGCTGGGATCATGGACCGGATCCTCAGGCTTGGTTGGATGGGCCACATCGACAACGAAAATTGGGGCGGTGCAGCCCCCCTTTGTGGGTGCGTACAAGTAGAAAAACAACAGAACAAAAACCTTGACCGCATCACCCCGTAATGATGACCCAGCCTGTTTCCCTAGTGATGCGAAGAGTAGGTACACACTTTGTATGGAGCATGGTATAAGTTATGACTCTGGAGTATGCTCTTGTGAAGCTCCCGTGGATGGGCCCGGATTCTAACTCTTGTTTTCATTGCACCTTGATTCGATTGAATACGAGGAATTATAAATGGGCTGAGCGAGTCTCTGTTGGCTTTATGGTGATGTCAATTTTTATGGAGTATTACAAGTAGCTTAGAGTACTTTTCTTTTTTCTTTTTTCTCTTTTTTCTTCATACCGCTTCGAAGTGATCCTGCGGAGAATTTTATTAACCCTAACCGGATAACGGGATTAGAATCATACTACTTCGTAGACGAAGCCCAGTCGCCGGCCTCTGGATAATGTGTAAGAGCGAGCCAAGTTCGGACTTCAGCCATGGATGGATGACCAGGTTACACCAGACAACTCTTTTTTTTGGCTTATTTGCAAGATCAGCGTCTCGATTGGCGAGATGTCGTCCTAGAGAATATTGATATTGTATTTGTACAACAAGTAAGGCAAGCAAGGGTCATCCACGTTGCTGGGACTCATAGTGTACAGGTACAGGTGTTGAATGCAAGTTAGATGTATGAGTTGCATTAGCAGGCCGTTGAAAGAAAAACAACCCCATCTTTTCTATCTTTGAGTTGTCTTCGGCTACTTCGTATCCAGATGCGAAGGGATTGATAGTGCCTCATTGTGGTTATGTTTGTGTGCTTCTGTATGTCGACAGAGTATCCCAGTATCTCGATCAAATTCTAGCACTAGCTCTAGTCAACACCACACTTTTTGTTTGTGAGAATCTCGGTTTATCCGTGGCACGAACTCTGTTTGCATGAGCTACAACTCTTTTCTTTCCCCAAAAAACCCCAAGCAACCCTAAGCAACCCCACTGAGGCGATGGATCAATACGGAGTAGCTTTCAAACCATTCATATGAGGCGCCTTTCAGCATCTGAACCTCTTGACACCAATTGGATTTCTTTGTTCCGAATAGCGTGTCCTAGTCTCCCTCCCGGCTGAAAGTTAAGAAGCGGGTAATAAGACCTATTTTGGGTTGATATATCTGAGGTATCGCTTCAGCTCCTTTCAGCTTTCAATTTTGTGGGCTGGCTTGAATACGTCTGGCCCTTTTGTTCTGTAGCTCCCCAGCGCTCTCTACCTACCTAGGTCGCGCTATAGAAACACAAAGGAAGGCAAGAAGCTTTTGCCTCTACTTTTGCAGAGCATATCCATTTTGGGAATGCCCAAGCAAGTTGATAAGCCGCTTGTATTGAAGTGGCTGTTATTAGTAGCAACTTTGCTCAAAACTATTAACACTGGAAGTAAAAGACTGAATTCTAATTATGAAAGTGTCCACCACCGGTGTGCCTTAGGACAATGTTAGAGTAAGATAGTACGAAATAACATAGGAAAATAATGACATAGGAAGATGCTATCTATACTTATGTTGACAAAATGCTCAAAAATTCAAGGTGATTGAGTAAATCAGGGGGTTATGAAGCCGAACTACGACGGGCACAAGTACCATGCATGTGTGATTTGCAGTGTGAAGACTTTGGTTAGCATGCAAAGCTTGTTTGATGTACTCACTAGAATCGTGGCTTCACGTGATGGTGCTGTGGCTTGACCCAGCAAAAGCCAGCCTTGCGCAAGCTTTCATGTGAAAGTCCAATCATGCCATTGGCAAATCTACTGGCACGAAGCAGCCTAACCTCATCCTACGCTCGCTTCGATTTTTTTGTTTTTGTTTTTACCCAATGTGAATTGCTCTTGACTGCTAGGCCAGTAGTTGTTGGATTCTCTCGAGTCCGTCCGTCCTTAGCCTTATAATACGTCATCCAGGCTCGAAGCATATCCCACTCCAATCGCCTTCAATGGTTCCGAGGAAAGGTGGCCTTGCACGTCATGCCAACACACCTCAACCCAGAGTCTGCTCCGACTCTAGATCAAGACGACGAGCAAGATAGCCTTCGGCCATTAAACCGGTCGCCTCACCCGTATCATCACCAAAACTCCGAGCTACCCCACCCCTCTGATTGTCTAGTCTCTCGAGGCCAAGGAGCTACATCTTCGAAGCTAGAGATCGACTCGAGCCAGCCATCGCCATTTGGGCTGCCGGCCTTCTCCAAGGAGTCGACACCAGGGAGCGATAGCGGTACCGATGCCGATGATGAACATTTCCTCAAGGGTCTCCCGCCGCCGAAATTGCGACCGCACAAAGGGCTGAGAGGTCGAAATGAGGTCATATCTGGCACCTCTACGCCAGTACTATCGCCCGCAGTCTTGCAAGAACCATTGCCTACAGCTATTCGCAAAGCATCGCATAGTGGTAAAAGATCTGAGGAAAGGCATTTACTACCAGATGCAATTCGTCGGAGGAAGATTCTCGTACAACGGGCAGTCGAAGTTGGCATTATCATCACTCTCGCAGGGATGATCCATGCAAACAAGTTACTGTCACCAGTTTTAGATATTTGGCGTAAAGGTGCATAACATCCTTTCTTGTTTGTTCGGATTTCTTTCTTACTAGTTATAGACCTTTATCTCTTCAGTGCCTTGTACGGAACCCTACTGCTACTATATCCATTTCGAGTTGTAGTATGGAACTACAGGAATCGGCAAACATCTTCGAGCCTTCTATTGAGACTTCCCACGGCCTTTGATCCTGCTCCTTTACTCTACCCTCCTGCGATTACGATATTCGTATCGCTACTAGTTTCTGTCAATAATCCGGCGATTATTATCCCCAACATTATACTTGCCATCAGCTCAATCCCCCAGCAACTGGTACCGAAAATCAATCCATATGCATCATATGATTGCCTCCACTGGGTCCTGTCTTCCCTCCCCCTGGTTTGGCGGGCTTCTCCATCATTTCACTTTCGGTTCACGCCGACTTATTCCTTTTTATCTCAAGAAGACCTTTTGTTGCTGTATCCTTTGCATAAAACTGCGTCCGCTGTGTTACACCACCTTACTACGACCAGTCTCCTTACAGCCGAACTTCAGCTTCTTTCGATTGCACTGATAAACGTTTTGCTCCTGGCGTCGTCACCCCAAGTTCAGATACTAAAGGCTTTGTTGTGGGGAGGCGGTTTAAGCACACTTGTGCTATGTGGCGCCGTAATTAGATGGGGAATTGTGTTAGCAAGGGTTCCTAAATGGCGTTTTCGACGAGAGCCTTACCCGCCGCGGCGTCCTCTTTGGAAGTCTATGATTAGACTGCTGTCCTGGCAAAAGATCAGGGGCGACATCCTGGGATCACCGGTTGAATTACATAGCGACGAAACTCCATTCTCAACCGATGAGGATGAAGATGACTTGCGGTTTAGCAGCCCCGCCAGAGTCCAATCGCTTGATATTGCTGCAGAGACATCGCCCGGCGCGCATATTCTCTCTTCACCAACTACCGAAAATGGGAAAACCAGCGGCATTTCTCGTAGATATACGGTACCTCATACGGAGAAATCTTCTCGCAAAGCGGCAACGCACACTCCATCTGGGAGGAGAAAGCGAACAGCGTCTATTTCCGTTCGTGCATTCTTCAAATTTACTCCAGGACAAGCGGCAATGAGGAAATGGATGTACGCGGGTTATGTTTATGCGTGTTTGGCAGTCATCATAGTGGCAGGCATCCGTGTATATATACAAAAATATGCCCTCGGTGGCCACGAACCCATCGGCTGGGGTCTCGGCTATTTTCTTGGCGACCTTTCATGGTTTAGATTTCGGGTTGTCAGAGCTAATCTTGAACGATGGATCTGTCTTCCAACGCGACCTGAAAACTCGGATGAAAAGGATTGCCACCACGGCTGGGTACAGCATGTTCGCCATTATGACTTTGGCGAAGCCAATACACGGCTTTTTATTAGCGGCTATTGGGTCGCGATTTTGATTGTTGGACTTGCAATCGTTTTTCGATTAAAAAATACATATGAAGTTGATACACGGCGGAAGGTGTTTCACTTTATGATGGTCGGTATGCTTCTTCCAACAACATATATTGATCCGACCTTCGTTGCCTTGGCGCTTTCAATTGTCTTGGCAATCTTTTTACTACTGGATTTACTGCGAGCAAGTCAGCTGCCTCCTCTCTCCAAGCCGATAGCCTCTTTCTTGGCTCCTTATGTCGATGGTAGAGACTTTCGTGGGCCGGTTGTGATATCTCACATCTTTCTCCTAATTGGATGTGCCATTCCTCTCTGGCTATCCCTTGGTTCTCTTCCCCGGACAGGGTCTGAGTACTTGATTGGCTGGGAAATCCCCACGAGAGAAATCAGCATGGTTTCTGGCGTCGTCTGTGTTGGCCTGGGCGATGCGGCTGCCTCACTTATTGGGCGCCGTTACGGTCACCGTAAATGGCTCTGGGGCGGCGGCAAAAGCCTTGAGGGAAGCTTGGCGTTTACAGTTACCGTCTTCCTAGGCTTGACATCTGCCAGCATTTGGCTCCGAATAGGGAGGTGGCCCATAGCCGGCGAAGGTACGAACATGACGACGAGAGCGGGACATGCCTTGGTCTGTTCCTCCATGGCTAGCTTGACTGAGGCAGTCTTGACAGGAGGCAACGATAACGTTATCGTGCCAGTTATTCTCTGGACATGCGTCAAAGCACTTGAGGTTTAAATTTTTTTTTAAAATAAAAATAAAAATAGAAGCATAACCACGGCGTTCAGGTTTGTCATGTTATTTTAACATTCAACTGGGAAATAATGGATCTTATGATGATACATTTCGTTTCTCTTTGCACATATTTATAGAGTACAGATAGTGGTTTAGACGGCTATTATGTGTGATCAATGATACACAAGAGAGTTACCATGTATGAACCAATGGTCAGATCCTCAATGGAAGATGGGAAGGGGATGGACGATGGGGGAGGGATGGGGATGAGTATATAACGACAAATAAAGAACAAATCAAGAAACCATTGGAAGTCCTAATAGCACCATTGGACTCTGCTATAAGACTGACGAACGAGAGGGATTTAATTATGTAGAATTCAATGCAAGTTACTACGGGTATGAAAAGTATGATCGCTTTTTGTATCTACATTTCCCTCATACTATATCTTTATTTTGCGGCGTTGATGATGCAGCTCATTGTAGCACCCTCGCTAGGTATCCATCCAACAACTAGAAAAAGCTGGGAAGGAGAAAAAAAAAATACAAATAGCTACGCAGTCAAATCTTCTAAAATGGCTTCTAGATCTTCCTTTCGGAACGGTAGACTTAATAATTCCGTTCCAAGATTGTCTTTACGGCTCGTCAACATTTGATGGTCGTGAAATCTAGATGATAGCGATTGCGTTAGTACAATTACTCGAATATTCACAATCATAGAAACGTGGAAAGAAACTGAAAAGGGGGGAAGAAGGGCTTGACTTACTCTTTGAGCAACGTCCGAAAAGCCATTTCGGAGCTACAGATGAATTCCTCAACGGCCTTGTTATATACCATTCTATATTCCAGACCGACGTCGTCATCGCCTTCGTCCTCCATTGCGATGAGGACTTCGCCGACAAGGAGACGGAACAGATTCTTTGCATTTTCTGTGAGACTTTTAAGCACGAATGCGACGCCTTCGCGGCCGTTGACGCGCTGGGATTGGCGACCAAGAAGCTCATGCACGTCGTCTACAACGTCGAGTTCGACTTTGAACGGGGAAAAGGTAGTGCAGTCGTGGAAGACAAAGTTGAAGTTTGAGCGAACACCAATGTCCCAGAGTAAAGGGAAATCGGGGGTATCGGCGGAGCCTATGAGGTTGATTTGCGGATGTGCCGCGAGCTGGGAGAGGATGGCTTGGGATCCCGGTTTGCGGAGGGGGATGGCATCGATGGAGTTGATAATGATGGTGATGGTGTGTTTGGTGGTGGAGAGGAGGGCGATGATGTTTTGTATCATGATGGTGGGTTGAACTGTTGGGATTTTTTGGGTGGGATCAACGGCAGAAGCGATAACGCTGAGGATTTCACGGAGACTTGTTGTGTGGGCGTAGCCATTGACCATGACGATTTTGCCAGTTTTGGTGGTTTTGTTGTTTGCGTGGATGTATGTTGCGAACTTGCGTAAGAGTGGCCTCTTGGATCCCAGGCCATAAATACATATACTAAAGCCTTGAGATAGTTCAAACGCCCATTGAGGAAAAGACTCTGCGTGTAGAGATTCGAGATATTCGATAT
This sequence comes from Trichoderma oligosporum, assembly GCA_015266385.1. NCBI lineage: Eukaryota > Fungi > Ascomycota > Sordariomycetes > Hypocreales > Hypocreaceae > Trichoderma > Trichoderma oligosporum. Next base: position 26,575 of record JACBYL010000319.1, on the reverse strand, counting down.
TCTCGGCATGACGGTCCTGGTGTTCGCGCAGGATGCTAAAGTACTCGTCATGACTGAGCAAGCTAAGCGATGCCAAGGTATTATCCGACGTCTTTGGTCGACCGGGCTTATTGTGGAAAAAGTAAAGCTCATGGGGAGGTAGGTCTCTTGGCGGTGTCGGTGATCTGGCCCTCTTGGGTCTCCCTTTTCGTCGTGAAGGCGTTTTTGAGGGCGTGGCGGCTTCGTCTGGTAGTAGATTTACGCCTTCGCCATCAGTCCTCTCCTCGGGGTCGTCTTCACCGTCGTCTTCGTCCTCGGCATCGCTCGATTCATAGATTTGCCTTGTGATATCATCACCGATCTGGTCGTCATCATCGCTTGCTCCGTCACCAACAACTCGATCTATCAGAGCTCTTGTGCTCTTCCTCCGTGCGGATCGGTCTGCTGCCCTGCCTGGTGTGAGGGCATTGAAACTTGCAGCCTTGGTGGGAGTTTCAAATACGGGTACGACATTTGGCTTGACCTTTGGAGGCCGGCCACGGCGTCGAGGAGTGGGTGTTGATGCAGTTGGTTCGGGCTCTGTCACCGTCTCTTGGATTTCTATATCCATCTTGTCCCCAAATGGCGGGGCATTGGAGTTATCTTCCTCGTTTGTATCCATGAGATTGTTCTTCAGGTGATGGTGTAATACCATTCAACAATGTATTGGCCTGGATTGTGCACTCGCAAGACTTTGTATTTGTCTGGAATTCGATTCAGCCGAAGATATTCTCTGAGGGTATCTTGGCATAGGTAGGTCCGGGAGATATGACAGTGGGTAGGGCGAGGATTTGGTAGTAAAAGGCCTGTCCCTAACCACACGATACGGCTGTCTGTTGCAACACAATTGCTGCTACAATTAGCACATATGCCTACCTTATGATAATCTTGATAAATATCAATGCTAATGATCAAGGTTTAGGCTTCTATTGACAGTGCACTCGAATATGTAGTCGTTGATATCGCTGGATCCTATCCGAGAATTCTCCCTAATATGGCAGCACTCAACGCGCTAGACGCGCTGAAGCTACTGAGCTTAAGTTTAATAGTGTAGCGCCACGTCGACCCACTGGAACTATCAAATGGTGTGTGGCTGAAGATTTTGAGCTTCAATTTCAACCATCCTCCTGTTCTATGACTTCTCGCTCTCGGGAATATTGTCAATTAAGAGTGATAATCAAAATGAACTTCAACATCTACGGATCACTCAACTCAGCAAGATTACTTCTCAAGCCTGGATTGTGTTTGCCCCATCACATTGCGCCAACCTTTAACGATCTGCCTATTCCTCTAGATGCTGTGCTGCAGAGAGAGGGCCGAAGAGTGAACATCAAGGCTGTAGTCTTAGATAAGGATGATTGCTTTGCATATCCTGACGAGAAAGAAGTATATCCTGCTTACAAGGTATTGTCGTTATCCAGCTGTTCACAAGGGCCATCCTACTAACGAGACAATTAGCAACACTTTGAGAAGCTGAAGCAGACTTACCCTGGACGCAAGCTCCTGGTGGTGTCCAACACAGCTGGATCAACTAGCTGGGATAAGGATCTCAAGCAAGCAGCTGAGGTGGAGAAGAGCACAGGAGTCTTCGTCCTTCCTCACTCAACAAAGAAGCCCGGCTGTGGCTCTGAGATTATGGCGTATTTCAAGCAATACCCCGAGACTGGAGTAACTGACCCATCACACATTGCCGTTATTGGCGATAGACTCACTACGGATGTCATGCTCGCAAATATGATGGGTGCCTGGGGGTTTTGGATCAAAGATGGCGTGGTGCCGCTGAATCAGAAGAGCATCGTAAGTTTTATGGTGGTTATAAAATCTTGGCTTTGTGATTGTTAACAATGTGCAGTTCTCGAGGATTGATCACTGCCTAGCAGGCTTCCTTCAGGCACGAGGCATAAAACCTCCTGAGCCTCTGAATTCATCTGAAAAATACTGAATTACTGTGGCATTGGCCATTCAAATCGCTTATTTGACATCTTGCGCCACTCCTCCTCTTGGCGGTGTCTGTGAATCATAAGAGCAACCCAAACTGTAGCTCTGGCCAGCAAAATCCTATTCAAACGACTACATGGCGGTCAATATGAACAGCTTATCGGGGTTTTTTTTTCATGATCTGAATCATCTGCTTGATCAGCATGCTGCTTATACTTGACTCCTATAAATCTGTCTTCTCCACATTCGACTCCACAGGCATTATTGATTGAAGACGGACCAGATGTTTGTTTGGCATTTTACAACGCTTTGATGACCCCCTAACTCTCGAACATCTTGTTCTCTATTCAATTCTATTAAATTGTTGGCTTTCAACTCGCTCAACTACATATCTTCCAAAGGCTTCAGCCCCATAAGCGAACGCAATGGGCGGCAAAACATGGTCTAGACAAGAAGAGCGCTTTTTCTGGAAAACCATCGTACCACAATCTCCAAAGGCTGTGAAACCGTCCGACCGTATTCATGATTGGAAGGTCTGCGCTGAAATCATGCAGCGAGGAATGGGAGTTGGTGCTCGGCGCAAGTATTCGAAGCTTATGCTCTGTGCGTAGCGTCACCCTAACGGATCTGTATCATGATACGCAAGCTTTACTAACTCATTTCCTCTTTCAAGTCGAACATTACTTCCAAAATGTCCAAACTGGTCACAAATCTCCTTGTGCTCGCGAGTTTGTGATGGAACACAAGCGTGAGCTTTGTGAGACCAGCAAAGGGAAATGCTATCCGATGCCCAAGGTCGAGGAGGCTCCAGCTGTGGCTATCAGAACAAATATTTAGGAGACAAATACGGGGCTTTCTCCTGTCAATAGCACTGCTAATATACTGCCTGCTTCTCGACAGCATCACGGTCATAGAAGAATCTGAAGGGTATTATAAAACAGACCAGGTTTTACTTTTTTTTTTTTTTTTTGAAGATGCTAGCCAGTATCGACTGTCATTATAGTGAAACTTATACAGCTTGACTTATAGCACGGGTGGCAGCTCAAGCAACTTGTATGCCGGGATTTTCAACACTACAGGTTTTGCATTACGCTTTACGAGGCACTTCATGCTTCCTTTTTGTTCGGATCATGTACCTTCATTAATATCAACTATATCAGAAACCGTCTAGCATTATCACAAAACGCTCCAAACCGCAAATATCCCACGCATTAGTATCAACTACCCCCAGACGAGCTTTCGAATACCCTCTCCTCCCACGTACCCGACGACAGCAGGCCATCCTCCTAACGCGCCAAAGACCCAGCCATATGTCGCCTCGTGAACATAATAGACACCGCCAAGCATCATATTTGCAATATCAAAAGCCAGGCTCTTCTCTGGAGCCACAGCCATGGTGAGCTGACTGCCCGTCTTGTCGAGGCCCACAGCCCAAAGCAGATCCAGCGTGTGACCAGATTTTGAAATGTTAACCTGATGATTGAGAGTCATGGAGTCGACAAGGTTATACGCCACCATGATACTGGAAGGGTTTTTATAGCCGGACCAGAAACCGCCCCATTGAGGAGTGGACACGGTGACGGTGCCTTTCTGGCCAACGGGCGTTGTCTTTCCTTGCACAGTGACCTCGCCGCAGATGAAGAATTCTATGCGCACACTGGGACCATCGCCAGAGTCGAAGTTGCTGAGAGATGTGAGGCCGACTTCGCCAATTCGGCCATAGTTGATGGATGGGCTGACCTCAAAGGGGAAGACCCTTTTCTTGTCTTCTACCTATGAGTAAGAAACAAATATTAGCATCTTGAGTTGTTTATACTATTGCGAATAAAGGATTGTCTATTTCTCACTTTTGAATTCTTAGAAATGCCGGCAAAGGTAGGCCACCATTGGTTATTGCCTCCGGGTACATCCAACTGGACGTTTGTAATGTGCATTTTAACCCCAGGCGGGAGTTCGGTCACCTTGAGGACCTGACTGATGGATCCCCACACCATTATGCCGGTGGTGATGGACGAGAAATCTGCGATTACGGAATAATAGATGAAGAGAGAAATGCTTTCTGGTATGAGATGGCTCGAACGATCTGGCCGAAATTTACATTACGATGATACTCGCCATTGTCACTTTAAATGAATAATGAATGTTTCAGCTACTGTCGCTCAATTTCAATTCAGCCAATACTCTTTGTCAATTGATTCCGTTATCCTCAGCTGAAAAATCATCGCCATATTCTCGCCACCAAGCGTCCAATTCATTACCATAATAAGCAAGGATATGAATCCGTGGCAGACACGACTATAGACCAGACTATAGGCTCCAGCTGTTCGCGATCTACCTATGAAAGTGTGATCAAGTCTCCCAATCGTCTCGTCATATCATCTAGGCAGTATTTTCACAAATATTTCCCAGGGACCGTGGCTCGTTTCTCTGGTGAGGCTGTGAAGCTAGTGGACGGTCCGCGTCCAAGTGGAGCAGGATAATCAGGCCTAGAATGAGCAAACTTTCAGCTCAGCTGGCTTGAAATCAATATTTCGTCTTGTGGCGTCTCTAGATGCGGGATGGACCGGCAATAGTCCTTTGGAGAATAATCTCTTTGAATGCTGATTAGTTAATTTAGCCTTGCAAAAAAACATCAGGTTTGGGCGATTTTATACATATATAATAAGAAATCCAGTTCTTCTTCGTAGCTTTCACTCACGCGTTACTTATGCTTACATTCTCTTTCAATTGTCTGTCTCTTAGCATTGCTTTTCCTTTTGCTTTTAATCATTGTATTTTTTTTTCCCAAAGCATAGCATCATGGTTTACTTTCCTGCAACACGGCACCTCAATGGCGCTCGTCTCCTTGCCCTTGATGGAGGCGGTGTCCGGGGTGTAGCATCATTGATCGTCCTCAAAGAAATCATGAAGAGAGTCCAGAGTCGAAAGGGACTGAAAGAGGAATGTCGTCCAGCAGATTACTTTGAACTGGCGGCGGGAACGAGTACCGGTGGCATCATTGGCATCATGCTGTTCCGGCTTCGCATGACAGCTTCTGATGCCATTGATCAGTACGATATAATATCTAAGGAAGTGTTCAGTCCAAAAATCTATGGAATGAACATAACGCGCGTGATGCCAAACAGATTCGCTTCGTGGCTCAACAACAGCAAGACGCTGGTTCAGAGCAGTCGATTTGACGACGCGTCGTTGAAGAAGGCTATTGACCAAGTTGTTGCTAAGTATGGATTAGATGCGGAGGACAGGAGATTGAAGGGTGAAGCGCCATTGTTGCATCCGCAGGCTGGTCGAATGTAAGTTTTCCGGAATGATCTGAAGTTTTACAACATTAAATGCTTCAATGTTTATCTCTCGATATTTATCTAATCATGGCTAAAATAGGTTCGTCTGCACAACTGCTCAGAATAGGGCTGAAACTGTCTTGATGAGATCCTACAAAGACAACGCCTCACATGTCAGGTCCAAGGTCAACGATGCCATGAAAGAGCATTCAGATGGCATCACCATCAGCCTCGCTACACGAGCTACTTCCGCTGCGCCCACTTATTTCCCCGAAGTAAAATGGCCTGAAAAAGATCCCAAGCTGACATTTTGGGATGGCGGCCTCCTCAATAATAACCCTATTGATCAACTATGGTACGCAAGATACGAGCTCGTAAAGCCAGAGGAACCTCCTCCTCCAGTCTCATGTCTGATTAGTTTGGGCACTGGTTATATCAGGCCTGATTCACCCTCGGAATCATGGTTCAAGCTTGCAGGAGTGGCGTCCTCGGTCATGGGCTTTGCGACGAATACAAATGCCAAGGGCAAAGATTTCTCGCGACACATGACGACGTTGAATAAGCGATCTGAGCATGCCAAGACGAGATATGTTAGGCTGAATCCGTCGCTTGGGACTAGTGAGATTGGGTTGGCGGATTACACCAAGATGGATGAGTTGAAGAAATTGGCGACCGCGTATATTGAAAATGATAAGAATCAAGAGTGGATTGAGAAGGCTGTGGATGCAGTGTGCGACACATGAGATTTATGGGATAAAATCTCTACTGCTGTCTATATAGAGTATATATATATATGCATAGGTAGGTAGGTATGGTAAACGGGCATATACGAGTTTTGGTAATTAGGGAATAGAAACGGCAGCTCCAGCAGTTTTAATCATATCTTCAAAGATGAAAAGCATTAGCAAGTCAAGTATAATGCTACAAACGATTTTCTAATACAGAGTACAAACATAAGTTTGAACTTCATAATCTTCCTATCCACGGATCCCGTAACATTTGAGAGCTTGTAGCTCACTTTACCCTGTATTCTCTTATGAAGAGATTCCCTTGTATGACTTCGTTGGTTTGTAAAAGTTGTATTTTAATATTCTTAGTTGCCGTAGCGAGCGTAAGGATAATACCTTTCAGGACTGATATTAAGGCTGTTGTCGAAACCAAGTTGTTGCCGACCTCAGGACCCAAGGAGAAGGAGAAGAGGTGTGGATGCTGGATATATCTATCTTTATTAGCGCTCCCTTCATTTTCGGCGAGTTCCGGTCTATTCAGCTATATATAAACGCTTTTTAATCGATTGCTTTAATTAATCTAGAGAGATAATTGTAACCTTATTGAAAGTGTAATTATAGTTCATACGTGCGATGCTTTCCCTCCATATTAGTACGAAGGTAACATAGCTTGTAGTCTTGTGTAGGCTCCATATAAGGGTGCTGAAATATTGTTTCTGATCATATGCAGATACCATGGCTGTGGTAAAAAAGAAAATAGTAACGAGGTGTATGTAAGGATATAGAGAGAGAGAGAGACGACAACGCTTTTCTTTAGACTACTAAAGCATCTATATGAAACTCTCTTCAAAAGCTTTCTAAATCATCATGGCAAAAGTCCTTTTATGCTGGTGTCATGGTTTGAGGTCAAAGTCAGAATTCACCTAGTCGAATTTGGTCATGTTAGCTCTGGTTTAGTCAGTGTATAGATGACCGCCGCCCTTTTTAATTCTCTTGAACTAGAACACAATATCGGCTCAGCAAGTCGTGGGTTTATTTGCCTCCGTACTATTCTATCATCAAATATGTATGATAGAGAAGGATGAGCACCAAGGTGGTAAACTGAAGAAACAGGAGCAGCTACAAGATGCTACTCTGCGTTGGCCTGCAGCGAACCATGAACACTCTGGATAGACGACTATGTCTAGGTTACCAAGGAGCTGTACAGCTGTGCGAGCATATCTTCATCTCCAGGGCTACCATTGAGGGCCATACAACAGATTGGCAGCAGCGCAATCCTGGAGACTCGCAGGCCGGACTCGATCACTTTGTTATCGAGAGCCACGATCCGAATCACGACACACGTTTTAGGGCTGAGGCCCCTGGCCCGCCTCCAGCTCAACTGCTCCGCTCCGGCCGAACGGCACCGAAGCTTCAAATTTAAATCCCGCCGCTTGTGGGCCCCGCCTTCGTCCGATCAGGCGGTCAAGCATGGCAGAAATATTTACTCTGTGACTTGACAGGACAATGGCTGGCTGTCTTGCGATTGATTTCTCTATATTCCCATTATTCGCGGACGGACGGTGCCTCATCAAGACATTTCTTATCGACATATAAACGCCCCAATCAGCCTCTATTACTGTACTAAAGACATCTGCTCATTGCCACCATGAACTTCCCGTCAGCCAATCCCTTTGGCGGGGGTTCTTCTCTCCCACAACTTGGCGGCCAAGATCCCAATGTCAGAGCCGTAAGTCTTTTTTCCCTTCTTCTTCACGTATTAAACGAGACGCAAACATTTAGCGCATAGTATACGCTAATGCTTAGAGTAATTAGATCCAAGGCGCTATGGAATCATGCTACGGCAAATCCATCATGTCAGGTGTAATGGGCTTCGGCATGGGTGGACTTTTCGGCCTTTTCATGGCCTCTGTACGTTTCCCTCCTCCCCTCTATCTTTACTTTGCTAATTTGTTTTCCCCCCTTATTATAGATGTCTTACGATACACCCTTCGGTAGTCCTCTCCAAGGCGCCAACGGCCAACCTGCCGTCACGTCGCTCCCCCTCCGCCAGCAGCTCAAGATAGGCTTCAAAGACATGGGCACGCGGTCCTGGAGCATGGCAAAGAACTTTGGCAAAGTCGGTGCCTTGTTTTCTGGTATCGAATGCGGCATCGAGGGCCTGCGGGCAAAGAACGATTTGGTCAATGGCATGGCGGCGGGGTGTCTGACGGGTGGCATCTTGGCGAAGAATGCGGGGCCACAGGCTGTTGCGGGAGGTTGCGTTGCGTTTGCAGCATTCAGTGCGGCTATTGATGCGTATATGAGGCAACCAAGTGACGAGTAAAGGATGATTGTTTTATCTCTGTCTCAATTGTAGAAGATGAGATTTTGCCATGGGGAAGGGCTGTATGATGATGATACGAGGATTCGATATACTGGGCTTTGCTTTTTCTTACCATGGACTAGGAGTTATGGCGGATGTACACATATAGAACATTAGGGTTGGCGTTGGGTGAGGCTTGACTTGGTATCTCTCCACTTTCTGATGTGGTCTTCTGGATAAGGAGAGTGAGAGTGAAATAATGTGTGGTTGATTTTTGTTAGGAGATTCAAGTGTATATTACATACTCAGACTGCTATAGAAGCAGATTATGTATATCATATAAGAAAACATGCAATTCAAGTACTATCACGGCGCTTAATATTTATCCCCTGATCTTTTCACACTAGACATATCGAGAGCCATGCCACTCTCATCATACTAGATGACTTCCTCTTATTACTATATAAATAAATGTCATTCGATTCTTGTCTTGTACTTATCATTCCTGCGATATTTCATCGCTGCATTGCATTACATTGCCTCATTAAACAAACGTGGTGTCGCTCCTACTTCGCTTGGTAGACTTCGAATTTGCCAACCTCCCAGTAAGCATCCGTAAAAGATGAAGGCTTATTCGCAACAATATCGGTGCAGTTGCTCGAGCCTAGGCGATTGAATAGCAGAGTCAGCACCACTTTACCACCTAAAAAAGAAATGACACAGTACTTACAGCCGGAACTATCCCAAACCCCGTACACCAAGTCTCCGCAAAGATCAATATTCAGAATAATGGAATTGTTTCTGAAGTGGTTCCCAACATTGCAGTCCGTGCTTGGGAAGTCAGCAGCAGCCTCACCCCAGGTGCTCGGATCCGGTTTTTGGCTCGTGATATCTGTGGGGATGGCGTTGCGAGCAAATTGCCACACACGGATGCCAGCATCACGCCACTCCATGGCCATGATACCGCCTCCGTTTTTATTATAAGCTGTGCCAAAAGTGCTGTCCGAGCCCTTGACGCCACAGCCAGCGTTGCTGTTCGCGGAAGTGTCGCAGTTGTTCTGCAGAGTCTTATCTGTTTGCTGCCGCTTGACACCCATGGAGCATCCGCTGGAGGTATGAAGCGTCATTTGGTTTCCCGAATTTGCTTGATTAGTTGCTTCCATGATATCGATTTCGCCGTTCTTGGGCCAGTTGGATGGGTCGGTGAGCCAGAGAGCGGGCCATGTGCCACAGCCAAAAGGAGTGTGACGGACATCAAAGATGAACAAGCCATCGTTGTATGTGTTCTTGGATTCAACACGCACAGAGAAGCGGCCTGTAGAGGCGTTGGGGTTGCTGTCAGGGCCGACGGAGGTATCGACTCTTAGGATTGCGGCATCTTGGGATGCAAAGGTTAGGTTCTGATAGTTTGTTAATGAACCTGAGCTAGGAGTACTCTATACTAGATTGAAGATAAGGCGTATGTTTGCCCCAAAGACGAAGACTGTGAGGGTATGAGGACTTACAAGCTGCTTAGCTTGGGGTTCCGGAACGTAATGAACAAAGCCTTGAGCAGGGTCAAATCCCGTGAAGTAGTTAAAATTATCAAAAAAGTTTTCTCCTTGGACTAATTGATTTATTAGAATGATGTTGATAAGGTAGATTTAATTCACTGAGCTGTGGTATAGCAGGAGGAAGAAAACTCACATGTATCTTTTAGAGTGTACGTGAGTTGGGAATAGTCTGGGTATGAACTCTTCTTCCCTTGTGTCACCCCAACGGCCACACCAATGATAATGACGATGATAATGACGGCCGCTACACCAATCCAGACTCTCTTGCGCCAGTATCTCACATCCCAAAAGGGAGCACCAGACCTGGCTTGGCGAAAGCCACCATCACGGCCACTGAGAGCAACTTCTTCGTATCTTGGCGGGACTTCACCCGGCTTTACGCCGTTTCTTGGCATTTTAACGGAACGACTTAATATAGAGAGAGAGCGATGTTAAGAGAGCAAGAGAGCAGCAAGAAAAAAAAGCAAGAAAAAAAAAGACACGGGGCCCAACGAGCAAATAGGAAAAACAAAGATAATTAATCTTTAATAGGCCGGTTAATATGGCACAGCGATAACCGCTTTGGGAACGAGCTGGGCTTCCAAGTTCACGATAACGAGTGCAATTTAACGATGGGTAGCCGTGGGGCTTTTCAACGAGCGAACGGCGATTTTGGAAGTTGAGTGAAAAGAAAGAGAGCAGAAACTCTAACAAACGCGGATACGAGAAGATTGATGTTTGAAAAGAAAGAAAAGGGTGAGAAAAATCAAGAGATAGAGAGAGATAGCTGCCATGTGGATTACATGCCTACCTGGAGGTACTTGGGCCTTGGGTTCTAATTGTCCTGCTTGTACAGAGAACTCGTACTTGGGTACCTTATCTCTGATACGGACAACACAAGGTACAGAGTTAGGTATGGAGCATGAAGAGGGAGAGCACCAGCATCATACTCACACTAACCGCCATCGGATGCAGCGGCATCTCATCTAACAGATCCATCCATAGAAAGACTCAAGTCCTGCGACCGATCAATGCCGTTTCTCCGTAGAGAGAACGTGCCGTGGTTTAATGGTATATCCGCCTAGTCGTATTAACTTAACTCCCTACTGTATAAAGAACCAACTTGAAGTACAACCTTGAAGTAAGTGAGGTGATGGTACGGAGTACATAAGGTACCATTAGGCATTGTACTTGGTGTTTATTTTTGCACCTGTACGAAGTAGGTACAGGGTGGTGAATCCACGCTATCCACAAGCAACCAGGCCCTGACTAACCTCGAAAGAATTTGAAGCTATGAAATCGTTGGAGAAAAGAAAACAGGCACAAGAAAATTGGGGACCAGTAGTGAGTGAGTGGCTTTGATCGACACAGTCTGCAACACCGACGCGCGTCATTGAAACTCTAGATTGTTGTTTCCGAGACTCTAATTACCTTATGTACTCCGTACTCGTTAGTATCCAAGTGGCTGATTAAAAGAAAACCCCGCAAGATGATGAATAGGAGTAGCAGTAGCAGCGAGATCAGCAATTAGATAATGAACTGAAGAAACGGAGTAGAACGGTGCTTATTATTTACTTCGTATTCTGTGTAGTCTCTCTAAGTGGCTGACAAAGTTGTACCTATAAATACTTGATCTATACCTAAGCAGGCGTCGTGGGAAATAGGCCAGGGATAGAGGGCAGTGCAAAGCCAATTCAATATCACAGGTAGGTATTTACTTCATCTAGTGTAAGAGCTCCTCGACTTCTGTCAGCTCGATCGTCATACTCTGAGCCATGCCCCCCCATGTGGTCTTAATACTGATTGGAAGTGATGAGTCGGCGGCACAACATTGGGCTTTGGATGGGCGCCTCCAACAAAGCTAAGCATCGAAGCAGCTTGATAATGGTCAATAGATAATGATTTATAGAATCGTCAATTTTAATATCGCGGCTTGTCATTTTCTTACTCAAGACTTTTCTATTGCTTCACCGATAATGAGGCTGTCACGGTCCAAATCTTGCCTTCTCCCCCTCATAATGCACGTGGTATATCTATCATCCAATAGCTATCTAATTTTAGAGCGGCGACGGAAAAGCTGCAAGAGTCAATGTAATAGGATAACTGCTGGGCCTTTTATGTAGGCTGGTGTAAGGTGCAACATTGTGCTAATATTGGCGGATCTTGTGCTATTCCGGTAGAGTGGTTTTGTTGTTTAGGATAGTACGGTTTCTGTTCCATCTATAAATCCGTATACTCTCTTACATGACTTTAATGAGCAGGTAGGTAGATTTGTTATGGCACAAAATTCACAACTAATATGACGCTGTCGACCTTTCATGCCTGGGCAACAAATGGCATTGCCTTCTTTTCATTAGCTTAGTGGTATGCACAATAATGCGTCTCGCAAAATGGAAACATGTACGCTTTAATCATCATCTTCCTCAACACGGGCCTTCTTCGCCTTCCGATCGTCATCTTGCAGTCCATATCCTCTCTTTGAGGTTGAATTTTGATCCACCTCGGATAAGAATTTGTCCACGTTGAATGGATCTGCCGCATCCCTTTCAAATTGTACAGGCCCTTCTCGTGCCTGTAGTTTAATTTATTAGCAAGGTTCTAGGTTAGTAGAAAGGACAAAAGACGTCAAGAAAGAACTGACCTCGGCTTCGCTAGCACCTTTAAAGGTACCCTTGCCTAGCGCTTCACCAAATCGGCTTGATTTTTGTATCTTGGCCATCTCCTTCTCACCGGCTTCTACGTCTTCATCATCCAAGTTTGCTCGCGGTCGGTAGATGCTGTTTATGGCATCCTGAGCAGCAAAGAGTGGCTTGTCATACGGATTGTCTTCATTAAACCCGCTATCGAATCCACTGGACTGATTGAATAATCGAGAATCGTACATTGTTTCCTTGGACTGTGAAGGTTTGGCTATCCCGAGAGCAATTTTCTCTGATATGTCTCGATTTTGCTCTCGCGCCATGACTTGGATACGTCGTTCTGCACCCATCCGGGTCTGTCGCAACTTTCGCTCGTCTTCTTTTCGCTTCTCTTTTCGTGCCTTCTCTCGAATGCGAATCTCTGAATCTTCGCTATCAGAAGCCCTAGAGTCTGAGCCACTGTAACTTGACCGTGACTGTGATCGCGATCTCGAATCTCGTGAGATTCGAGAGTCTTGTGAATCCCTGGAATCCCTTCTTCCACGTCGTCCAGCTGTAGCCCGATCCTCTCGCGCCTTTTGGGCTAGGGATCGCAAATTCTCTTCTTTTTGAGCCTTCTCTTTTTCTGCTAACCTCTGTTGCATTAGAGCTCTTTGTTGGACTTCTTCTCTTGCATGGCGCTCTGCCATTTTGATGGCCTCTGCAAACTGTGCGTGCTTATCATTGATGGTTATATCTTGTAAGCCTCGTCCGTCCGCAGCCAAACGCTTGTCCAAAGGCACTGTGAAACCCTTGGGGTTTTTCCAATTTGATACTGGAGGTGGGATTCTCCACATCTCTTGATCTTCGGCAGTAAGTTTTCGTGGGGGAGAATGCATGACTGGAGGCGGCGGTGACGGTGGGCCACGAGGAATCTTCTTGTGTTTGAATTTTGGAGGCTCCATGGGGTCTCGCTGCCGTTCTACAATCTTCATGATACGATCCTGCTTTTTAGAATTATCCCCCATCTGATTCGCCGGCGTATATCGAACAAAAGTCGGGTCTTTTCGCTGTCCGATATTGACATTCTTTGGTTTCTGTGCTGCCACTGCTCCGCTGACAAGTGCTGCCAACGCGTTCTTGGTTCTCTCCGTCGTTTCTTCCACAGATTCCTTGTCAGGACGCGACAAATCAATTTCCCCAGCATCGGCACGCTGCCTCAACGGAATTAGATCTTTGAATGATGTGTGAATGATTCGTCCCTCGCCATGGCCTTGTCTCGCAATCGCGTCGTATTTGACCTTGCCTTCGGCGTCGACCTGCAGCGCCAGGGCATTACTTGTCGTCGCTCCCTTCTTGCCCATATCCAGAGGATATTGGGCTATCGGGATTTCTGGAAAAGCACCGCCATCGCCAAAATCTTCCTGTGAGCGAGGTCGCCATCCCGCTCGCTGGCCATATGAAGGAGGACCGCTTCGCTTCAGGACTATTTGAGTCTCGTCTAGCTGGCCGGGCCCTACAATACGAGGGCCGCGCTGCTGTGTCCGTGATGGCGCCTCCTCATCTTCCCCAGTGTATTTCGGCTTGGGAAGTGACGCCTGCAGCGATGCGGCGATGGACGTCATTTTGCCGTCGCGTGAGATGATGTTGCAGGCTGACAAGTTCAATAGGCACTTCTCATCAAGAAATTCCACAGGTATGGCGGTGCAAGGTGTGGCTGAGCTTACTAGGATTATATTCCGTGCTCAGCAGTGTGTGGCACCAAGAGAAGGAAGCAAAGCATATCGGAACAACTATTTTACCTGCTAGCTACGGAGTAGGAGGTACTCCGTACACTAACTAATAAGTGCTTTGGTGCTTTAACACGGACATCTTTCCATCATCAAATGGCCATAACACTGTATAAACGAATAGTTAGGTAGGATTAAATTGTGTAATTATTTTTTTCTGTTTAGATACTCATCTATTTTTTTTTTCTCATTGACATGTTGTGGGCATCCAAAGGCTATCAGCTGTCCTCAGGCCACAAGCGACGCTCGCCGTAATCATTTCGGCCACGTTGGCCTCCCACCCCAACCCCCATCATCCCTCCCTCTTCATATCAAACTAGTAATTTGTTGTTTAGGTTAAAACAGTTTCTGCCATGAAATAGAGGCTTAGTTTTTAGCACTCGATTCATTCAAACGTAGCCCTTGCGTGCACCCTGGAAGAAAAATCTGACAACAAACACCTGCAGCGCGCCCATGCAAATGATAAGAGCAATCTGGATCATGCTAAAATTGACAATTCGCTTCTCCGTACTCGATACAGTGCTGAAGTTGCGGTTCTCTCGCGTTCTAAAGTATTTTTGGTTTCGAGAAATGGTGGAAAGCTGGCCAGATATCTTGTAGACGGATTCTTCCAAAATTGAGGTCTGTTCTGTTGATGAACCTTGCTTGGAGGGAAGCTGGGCAGTCCGAGACTCGTTTTCGACCTATAAAGAATGATTAGCTAGGATACCCTTCGCAATTGGTTAAATTGATTATCACTGACAGAAATCTCAAAATCCACAAATTTCTCGGAGAATGTGCTCATATCGTTATCGAAACAGAACGAATACTCCCCGGTTTGTTGCGCAGTGAAGACAAAATCACCCTGTCGCTCCTTTTCTCCTTGCAAGATAATCTTCCCCCCAGGGCCCTCAACAATATAGTCAACATCGAATGAACCGCCTGATTGGACCTAAATGCTACCAATGTTAGTCCCTGTGTAAAGACGTTGATGATACCAATGCGACGGTACTGACGGCAAAGTAAAAGGCAATCTTCTCGTGATCGTTTTTCGTGGAGGCGTAGAAACAAGCCTTTTCGTTTGCGGTCAATTTGTACGTCAATGCCGTAGCAGCAACATTGGTGGCCATAAAGGCCATCAGGCCAGCTACCAACGTCGGCAATCTCATTGTGTAGCTGTGCAGGTCGACGTTATCTCAAGCTTTCGTCAGGTCAGGAAGGCTTGGATGGGACACATTGGCGCAAGGATGCCACGAAAGTACGAAGTACACCAAACCACTAATGGGGGGCTAGGCCTTGTCGGGAGTAGGCACTTTGATAGGTACGTATCCTCTTGCGCCACAACATTTCGGGACGGAATTTTGCAGCAACCGATTCCTTAGGTAAATTCGCCTCCATGACTGGATATTGCTAACTGCATTTACTCCGTTAGTACTCGGTACTTCATACTCCGTGTTGTTTGAGCCACTAATAATAGTGGCCGCCCTCGAGCCACAGCTGAGCGACACCGCTTTATCATTGGGCGCTCGCACCGCGTCCTTCTGTTTTCCCTGCCTGCCAGGTGACGTCGATTATTATTTTGTCCAATCCATTCACACATTCAGCTTCTCAAATTCACTGATTTTGTCTCAACTCGAGGTCGACATGAGGTGATGAGAGATTCTTTGTAGCTTCACCACTTCGATTCAGCACCTCCTCTGCTTACTAATAGTATCCCCTTCTCGTCTTTGCGGGGGCCTAGTTGGCATCGATTAAGATGGCCATCCAAAGGACTGTCGCAAATGCGTCTTCGGTCGCCATCCGAATAGGCGCTATTCTCTTTTTCCGCTGTGTAAGTGATAGTCCTTAATCTGCGGTTAGACATTTATAAAAGTCTAGTTATCAGCTGACGCCTCATACAGTTTCCCGTAAGTATCGTCATCACAGAATAAGGTAGCCGTCAAAGTAAGTAAGTATGCGTGCCTAACCATGTCTTCTAGGCTCGACTACCGTCTATTATTTTCGCTCTATTTGCTATATATATTCCAGCATTCTTAACCAGTCTATTC
This sequence comes from Trichoderma oligosporum, assembly GCA_015266385.1. Lineage (NCBI taxonomy): Eukaryota > Fungi > Ascomycota > Sordariomycetes > Hypocreales > Hypocreaceae > Trichoderma > Trichoderma oligosporum. The sequence continues at coordinate 10,338 of JACBYL010000319.1, read as the reverse complement.
TCCTCGCCTGAGCTTGAGGTTGTGGATGATCAAGTTGACATCACTGTTAAAGAAACCGTAGTCGCGTCTGATGATGATTCTGATGAGGAGATTGTCGCAGAAGAAGTCGACGTTCAGGAAACGATTTCCTTTTCCGGAAAGGATGAGCCGGCCTGGAAAATCATATTTTATGGTGCTCCAAGTGCAAAGCGTCCATTTAGCTCCTTGCTAAGCTTTCTCATCAACCTGGCATTTGTTGGCCTTACTGCCGACGCCTTATACCGCGCTAGGTGGTATTATCCTGCCGATGACTTGTCCTTTGTGCGGCTTGGATATGTCTCTCACAACGAAGCCAATTTTCTCATTCGGGAGCCCGACCAGGATCAGATGCCTATAACTTTCCAGATCCGACACCTTGATGGTCTTATCTGGCAGTCGGTTGGCAGTGTGAGGGCTACCGCCAACGAGACAGACTTCACCAGTGTTCTTACAATTCCGCTCCTCAGCTATGTAGAACAGCAAAAGTATGAGTGGAGAACGTCGAATAATCACAGTGGCGAGTTGACGGCTGCACCGCAGCCTGGCAAAATGCCTATTCAGAACGGAGGCAAATATACTTTCTTGTCTACTTCATGCATTCTGCCTCGCTTCCCTTACTCGCCGCTGGATCATCCGCTAGCTATTCCAGGTTTACGGCATCTTGCCAACAAGCTTCCAGAGTTGAGTGCCCAATTCATGCTGTTCCTCGGCGATTTCATCTACGTCGACGTTCCCCATCGTTTTGGCAAGTCGGTTGAAGAGTATCGCATGCAGTATCGGCAAGTATATGCCTCTCCAGACTGGGCCGCTGTAGGCCAAAATCTAAGCTGGATTCATGTCTTAGATGATCATGAGATTGACAATGTAAATTATCCCTTCCTCAAGCAACTACCAAGTTTTTATGTCTCTCATCAGCTAACCATACCATCAAGGACTGGTCTTCCAATACAACTGGCATTTATGAGAATGCTGTAGACCCGTGGCACATTTATCAGGCCCAGATCAACCCTCCACCAGCTGTGACTGCTGGTACGAGGAGCGAGCGCCGCCAAGGTGCAACCTGGTTTGAATTTGTGCAGGGTCCCGTAAGCTTCTTCATGCTCGACACTCGTAGTTACCGATCCAGCAACAGTCTGCCTTTTGATGAGGAAGAGAAGACGATGCTGGGTCCCGATCAGTTGGCTGACTTTTTGGCTTGGCTTGGACGCCCTGAGCCTAAGGGTGTTAGGTGGAAGTTTATTGCTTCGTCGATCCCTTTCACCAAGAATTGGCCCGTGAATGTGCAAGATACTTGGGGTGGGTTCTTGGTCGAAAGGAAGAAGGTCCTCGAAGCGATGTGGAATGTTGCTGCTCGTGGAGTCGGCGTCGTAGTCTTATCCGGGGACAGACATGAATTCGCCGCGACCAAATTCCCCCCGCCTTCTGAATCCAACTGGTCAGAGGAAGCCACTGTGTACGAGTTTTCTACTAGTCCGCTCAACCAGTTTGCTTCTCCAATTCCTTCTTATAAGCAGGTTGATGAAGAAGATGTTTTGATACAGTGAGTCGACCTCTATGGCCTAATTATTTACGAAAAAGAAGTTCTAACGTTAGCTTTAGATACCATCACTCTGGCATGTCCAAGTTTGGGGCATTCACTATTCAGGAGGAAGAGGGCGAAAGCAAACTTCTCTATCGTCTTTTCATCAACGGCGAGGAGAAATGGAACACTACCATCACGGCACCGCCGGTTCCCCCCGAAGAAGAGAAGAAGGCCTCTTCAGGATCTTTCTGGGATAGGATCAAGGGCTGGTAGCCCATTTATATGGAGGAAAGTCTCGGAGTTTGTTGGCGTCTGCCTTGGAGATTGTGCATGTCACTTCTCTGTTGATGGGATGGTCAATTTGGGTTTATTGTTTCAAAGAGTATTTCTTAACTTTTCGCCCTGTGTCGGGATGCTGTCGAGGTGTAGTTGATGGGAGGCCGTGTACGGATGACTGTTGGTTAAATATGTTTGGGATGCAGTAGCATTGTGTTGAGACGTGCTGGTGGGCTTTCGCAGGCGCAACAATTTTGTGATAAGCATTTTGTTTCTCTATTGAATTCTATGTAGGAAAACAAGGCGTTTGAACCCTGCTTGCTCAAATGTACAGTTCTGTTTCCTTGTTTGACTTTGGTTCAACAACTCCTAGTAAGCTATAATGAATTTTCATCTTCCAGGCCTCTCAAGCCTTATTTCCTGAAATTACCTCCTGGAACCAGTCAAAGACGACATGGTTCTGAAGCACAGCTGCGCCGACTGAGCAGTGCTCCCCTGCTCCCTCTTCCGCAGTGAACAGATGATATGTTGCCAGGGCTCCAACCTCTTCAGCGAGTGACTTTGCCTGCCCAGGCAACAACGCATCCTTCTCTGCATCAGCTACAAAGAATGGGATTTTGATATTGCGCACCACGTCTCCTAGCTTAAAATCTAGACATTTAGTCGCCCATTCAAAAGATGATTTAGTATTGAATGCCCATTGGCCCTGCTCAATAAGCCAGCGAAAAGTGGTAGGTACAAGTGGATTGGCTAATACGTGAGATACAGCCTGATCGACAGCATCCTTGTTGCCTGCCTGAAAAAGCGTATTCAGCTCAGGAGGAAATGACTTAACTATTGCATCGCCGAAATCCTGGACCCCGTCGATGGCCATGACTGCCGCGAGACGGGGTTCAAATGCAGCAGCACGAGCGGCGAGGTATCCTCCCAGAGAGTAACCCCAAAGACCAATAGCATGGGGATCTATCTCTTTTCTCGTGAGAGAATAGTCGACAACTGGGGACACAACACGTTCCCAGTCGTGAATGAAACCGAGGTTTTGCTCGCGGCGGACTGTAGGCTGGCCGGGGCCTTCAAAAGTAATGGCATTGAAGCCCCGAAGGAGTGCGGCTTCGACGGCAACATGGTAAAGCTCTTCTTGGGAACCATCATAGCCACTACACATCAGGATAGTTGGGCGAGGATCGGAATGTCCACAGCCGTAGAAGATGGCTGGTATATCGAACCCATGAGTCTTCAGTGTGATTCGTTCACCAGGAACGGGCAGAAGGGCTATAGCCTTGTCAAATGCCAACCTATGCTTCTCCCAAACGGAGTTGATGCGTGAATCTTCCCAGTTTCCATGGAGGAAGAACTCTGATGTGCGAAGATACGTCGCCTCTCTGAAAAACGCTGTCCTTGCGGAGATGGGATACTTGCTCGCGTCGATCTTCTCGGCTTGTTTATGTACGCGAATGGCAAGATCATGAAAAGCAGTGTAGTAACTTTCGAAATCACCAGGCGTGATTTTCGCGATAGCAGTGAGGACTTCTCCAATGTCAGCGCCTTGGTAGGGCGCGATGGAGACAGCGCGGAGGATTTCGAAGTGGAAGCTTTGGTCGGCGCTTAGTTGGAGCATTGATGGAGTGGCCTTGTTTTGATCTGCCATTTTTGATAGAATAGGGGAATCTATAGTTATATCAAATGTGTATAGTGAAAAGACTTATGGAATATAGTTAAGCTCAAGCTTGGTCTACTGACTACTTCTACAGAAATATCTTTGTCAAACAAGGGCAAAGTTCACCAATTATATACAAGTCTCATGTGCCGTCACTTACACCGTTTGAAGTTTGAGAAGATAGATTAACTCCGAGAGATATATTCCACAAACAACGTCACATTCGCTTCAAAAGCGAAGAAGCCGAGACCCAGTTCTATTTGACGCCCCCATACATGTTAATAATGCGTCGTAAGAAGACATAGCTGTGATTATCCGTAGCAATTCCTGACATGTCGCTATTCCAATTGCTCATGGATTTGCATCGTGACGCCTAACCCCACTTGACCTTGAATCCCCCTTGCTCTACCAAAGCAAAAGCAATCTTCTATAGCGAACCCAAGCGTTTCAGTCATAAGGATCAAATGGAATTAAACTTGGGAAGGGAGGGGAGGCTTTTACCATCATCTTTCAGCTATACCCCTTAAGGTGGCATTTGTTAGTGGAACGAGAACGAGCTTCTCATTCTCCGCATAGCAAACTAGACCTAATCTAGAAGAACGGGAACGAGGTGCTTCCAATGAGTACAAACAAAACTTCCATATAAGTCCAAACCGAGAACGAGCATGCGCGTAATGAAGAGTGCATATTTAGTTTTAGACAGGATTACAGTTATATTAGGTAAAATCCAATACCTTGCTATCAAGGATCGACAACATGTACTCCATAACACCCAGGTCATAGGGCAATATCCCCAAATCGCCAGCGTAAATTCCATTGTTATTTCATCTCTCATTCTCTCTCACTGTATCGGCAAAATAGTTCCCTTTTCTATCACTTGCGATGGCCACCTCAGCATCTTTTGCCATTTAGTCGGCAACTCTCTAACAATGGCCAACACCTCATCTCTCCCTATATCACCAACCCACCAAGCCTTTTCGATAACAAAAAGCGCAAAATAATATGCCACTACCACCAAGGCTCTCGGACGGGCTTCTTGCACAAGATCGAGGAATCTTTTCTTCACAGCCATGGGAAATACGACCAGTCTTCTCCGCGCCTCGTTCACGCTAGTATCCCCTTCATTCTTATTAAGTGTCACTAAAACGCCTCCGATGTAGCTGAGTGTCGTCTCATACGCGTCTTGGATCTCCATATCCCAAGGTTCAGTTATCTCGTCTATATCATCTCGCTCGAGGATATACTCCAAACCCTTTCGGTATGCCTCGCCAAACCTCTCCTCGCGATCGTATAGGACTGGAGAGCTTTGCATCATGTTCGCTATGATAGAATCTGGATGATCCAAGATAATATCCCAAGCCTTGTTGATGAGGGCTGGTGTCGTTCCCGTTATAAGCACCCATTCCATAGGAGGGGTATACGGCGAGCGATTCCGGAACCGCAGTGTGGCAAAAGTACAGATACGCACTAAGTGGGAGGTGAGGCAAACTCCTTCAAAATTCAACTGGCTCAGTGCGGCAACCTCTTTCCTATGCTCGCGAAGAGCAATCGCCAAATATCGTCTATGCACATCCAGCCCATCAAAAGTGTCATCCATTTTGCATATGAAGGCGTGGATGGCAGCGAGCGCATAGACAGAATACAGCAAGGCTTCCGAATCTAGTGCCAGTTTCGGAACCATGTTCGCGAAGACTCCATAAGTTTTCTCATCAAGTCCTGAGGAAGGCCCGGTAGCAGTGAGATAGTGATGCATCAGTCTCGCCTCCAGCAAACGTCGCTGCTTTGATTCAAGTGCATCTTCATCCAGGATATCCGCCGATGATGCCGGGGAAATTTTATCAGAGCCGCTCTCAGAATTTTTGTTCTCTTTAGGATGCGATAGCAATGATGACGGAGATGAAGATTCTCCCTTATTCTTATCTTTTGGCAGGCGATCATAAATGCAAACAACTCGGTGTCTCTCGCAGTGTTGACAGGTGGGTTTTGCCTCGTTACACTTTACCGTTCAAGGCGAAAAGATATCAACAAATTAGAGTCATGGAGATGCATTAGAAGAAGAAGAAGAAGAAGAAGAAGAAATATTTTCCCAAGGCTTCATCTTTCTATCATAGTAGTTTCAATGCTTACCTTTACTCGTCTTGTGCGACACCGCTGGCAGCCATATCGCGATTTCCTATGATTGAGCTTCGGTACCCGGTGGCTGCCATTAGCGGTGCTAATATCAAGCGAATATTGACCGAACATGTCTATATAGATACGACTGGATGGACGGAATACATGCGGCCTCTGTGAGTTCTCATCGACTCAGAATTGCCTCCTCAAGGGACGGTGGCTATGATCTGAGGGACTTGTTGATGTCAGCAGCAAGGCTTTGGCTCTTTTCGCTACTTATATAGAGCTGAATTGAGCTTTACCTCTTCTGCTCCTTCACACCTGATACTTGAGCAGATGCCGCAAGAGTAGCGGCCGACTGTGCCGATTATGCCCCGCAAAAGACCGAGTCCGAGCCGGGATATTGAGTGAATGAGTACAATTAGATTCAAATTAATTAAAATCTTAGAAAGGTAGTCTAAAATATATATTATATATATATATATATATATATATTGAATTAAGTATCGGAATACTTGTCTATAGAATAGTAGGTAGGAATTGATTCGATGTACCAATACTTGAAATTCGTACATGAGAGCTAGGTACCTAGTAGTGGGACAACTTCACCGCCTTCCCCATATGAAGAACCGCTCCAGCGAAAAAAAAAAGTTGTATCCGGCAAAATCGCCCAGACGTTTTGACTTTTTCAGGAAAGCCTCTAGATACAGGCATCATCACAAATACCAACTTTCGAATTCGAATTCGAATTTGGCACAAGCAACTCAACGCAATGGCTGGAATGGCGAACAAGAAGCGGCGCGGCGACAACAAATCACAGCGTCCTACCAAAAAACAGCGAAAAGTACAAGCTTACAACAGCGACTCAGAAAATGAAGATGAACAGACATTCGACGCGGTCAACTTATTAGAATCCGACGATGATATTCACAATGCACTGGTGGATGATGTTGAGAATGTTGAGAAAGGTGACTCTTCAAGTTCAGAAGAGGAGGAGGTGCCTGTCGTGAAAAAGACCAATGCCAAGAAATCAAAGTCAAAGCAATCGGAACCTGAATCTGAACAACAAGAGGATGAAGATGAAAGAGATGAGGAGAGCGAATCAGATGACGACGATGATATGGATCTCGATACAGGCGAAGTGAAGACGAAATCAAAACGGAATGATCCTACCGCATTCGCAACATCTCTTTCCAAAATTCTATCTACCAAACTTTCAGCATCAAAACGGTCGGATCCAGTACTGTCCCGAAGTGCCGCTGCACACGAGGCTTCAAAAGCTGCCGTAGATATTGCACTGGAATCCAAGGCTCGAAGGAAGCTGAAAGAGCAGAAAAGAGTCGCCCTGGAAAAGGGACGTGTCAAGGATATTCTGATCTCAACTGTGGATCACTCGGGCGAGCCAGAGATGACAACTTCGGAAATCTTGGAAATTGAGAAAACTTTGCGCAAGACAGCGCAGAGAGGTGTTATACGAATGTTCAATGCCGTTAGAGCTGCTCAGGTCCAGGCGTCTGAGGCGGAAAAGTCTGCGAAGAAAGACGGTGTCGTCGGCCTCAAGACGAGAGAAGAAAAGGTCAATGAGATGAGTAAGAAGGGTTTCTTGGAGTTGATTGCTTCAGGAGGTGGTGGTTTAAAAAAGGGTCCTTTGGAAGAGGCGTAGAGTTGATGTGTTTCTTTTTTTCCTATTTAATATTAACAATATGTACCTGTACAGGGAGCGACGGTCGGCCTGTCTTTAGATCTACTTATGACTATACAATATTTCATCTACAAGATGCCCCTCTCTAGACAATGCATACGCCCAAACCTGAGGCTCGCCGACCCCTTCACCTCTTCTATTTTCCTTCAATATTATGAAATAAATGGATTCTTTTCTTTTTGTCATGTATGTCCTCACACGCAATTATTGAAAATCGCTCGCTTGCAAATTTCTCGTCATGGATGGCAGCCTTACGACCAAGCCGTCCAGCTCCTTCGTCATCTTGACCTGGCAACCCAAACGGCTAGTCTCTGTTAACCCAAAGGCGAGATCCAACATATCATTCTCATCGTCTTCTGGCTCGGGCATTTTGTCAAAGTAGTCTTCTCCCTCTACAATTACATGGCATGTTGAGCATGCGCATGACCCTCCACAGGCACCTTCCATCTCTAAGTCGTTGGCCTGGGCAATATCGAGTAAGTTGTCGCCAGCCGAGACAGCAAATTTATATTCCTTGCCTTCTTTGTCAATGAATATTACCCAGAGTCTATCCCTTACGTTAGTAATGATATCTACTTCTTTTTTTCCTTGCCATAGCAAAGGAGCACTTGTTACTCACTCTTCACCGGGCTTTGGCGGGGTGATATGACCATGCCGCCACTGAGGCGTTGTAGAGAATGCGCGACGATGTAGAGGCAATTGATGAGATTTTGAAATTTTTAATATAGGCGCGCATTGAATTGAAGGTCTCTGTGAACCATTGAAGACTCTATATGGCATAGAGGCGGAAGGCTTTCGACGACATCCCGCATCCGATAGCCTTGTCAGGCTTCGTGTGAAAGTTCTTGAAGCCGACATGTAAAAGGGCTAGTTCGGAACTCGGTAACAAGGAAAAAAACTGAAAAGAAACCCGCCGTTCTTGTGGTCGCAACTCGGGATTGATCAGGTCTGAGTGATCGCCAGCGTCCCAAGACAACACTGAAGAGGTTTTTATAACTGAAACAATCACAAAATAGTAGACTCGGACATGCTCGTTAATAAACCGTCTGCGGTTCGCTACAGGGCTCGCAACTCCGAAGCCAGGGAAATTATAGTGGGAAATGGCCGCCATGATAGACATTAATGCTTATCGGCCGTAAAATTCATTTACCGGGTGAAGGGAGGTGCTAGCATTTTAGGCCCATATTTTCTCGCTTGTTCCTCGGAAGTTTAAATTATAATGCCTAAGGTACTTAACTTATTTAGCTTTTCTTCTTCTAATCGCTTGATCCTTTCTTCTTTTCTAGTTTTATATACACAGTTAGCTAGTCGAAAAAACACACAGAAATTGCTGAAAGGCTCATGATCAAGTCTGTAGTCTTGTTTTCTTCTTTTCTCAAAGTCTTTTGGACCTTCTGTTTTCCTGCGGACCCTCTTTTCTGGTGACCGAGACAGGGGTCGAACCTGCAACCTCCTGATTCGCCGATCCTCTTTTCTTGGTTACCTTCTGAAAGGAGGCCAGGCGGGCTTCGTAGGTAAAATACTGATCGAAGCCCTGGCAGATTGAGTAGCCTCCTCTTCCTCTAAAGCTGACTCTATTGCTGCCCTCTTCGCTCTAACCTTATTTCGTCCTGAGTCGGAGTCATACGCAATCTCCTCATTATCGCTGAACTGGCGTTTTAAGTCAGCTTCCAGTTGACGTTCAATTTCATTATCATCTAGAAAGCTGCCCGGGGTCTGTAAAGAGGCCATGGATGTATGCAAGTTTATTTTTAAAGCTACTTTATAGCCTATCTTTGAATTTAATAAGGCGCTACTCTTTTTATAGGAAACTTAAGAGGCATTGTTTATCTTGGAGTCATCTTTATGAATAGCAATGCCATTAATGGTATTATTGCTAATAGTTTGTGACACTCGCTTTTTTAATATAGGTCTATCCATTAAACTCATTATTGATTCCTCTATAGCTTTGCTTAACCTCTTCTTGCCCTATCTTGCTTTTAGTGATTATAAGGAAAGCTATGATTTATTATTAACTTAACTGCTTTAATTAAGCGATTTAGATAGTTTCTCTTTCTTAGCTTTCTTTCTATTAGCCTTTATAGCTATCCCTTTTTTCACTTTAGATTTCTTAGCTCCAGTCTGCATTGCTGAAGACGCAGTTATAACAATACCATCATCAAACCCTGCCGTTATATCAGTGGCATTTAAAATATCGGCTGCTGCCATTTTATATAATTGGATAGATACTATTGAGTTGCGCGATGCTTTCCTATGGCTAGAGCCTTTCCCCAAAGCCTTATACTGTCTAACTAAGGAAAAGAAGAGGCAATCTAGAGATCGATTGTAATATTCATCTAAAGGTTTATCACTCTATTCCTATCTATCAAGCGCCAATTAACAATATATACACGCAGCCATATTATCCAACTTATTTATAAATATATACTTCTATCTAGCTTCTATTAACTACTTAATCTTACATTTCCAGCCTTTTTTATTTTCATAAGGCTATCTATTTATAAAAATCGCCTTATGCACCTTTACTATATTAAGGTTATTTAAGTCTTTACTTCTATAATCTTTAATATCAGCCTTAATAGCAGCAACCACTGCCTAACCGCAATAAAGCGCATATTTTATATATTTATAGATTAAATTATTGCCTATTTTTTAATTATTTAATCCTTTTTTATAAAAAAAATAAATAATATTATTAAAGCTTTTAGAACTAAAGTAAAAGATAAATCTAGCTCTAGTAAAGCTTATAGCTAAGATTTATTTATAAAGCTAATTAAATGCTTTATTTATTTAATTATTAATTATTAATTCTCTATTTGTAAATAATAATAATCAATAAGCTTATATAACGATTTTCATTCCTTCCAAAATCAGAGAAATTTTTGGAAGACCCACTTTTATAACGATTTCAACCAATCAGAATCCTTAAATCCTGCTTATATAAGCCATTTAGACCAATAGGATTATTAAGAAAAGTGAGGTATTAAAGATATAAAGGGGTACTTTTATAATTTAATTAAAAAATAATTAAATAGTAACTTTTAATAAAAA
>JACBYL010000316.1:0-67667 GCA_015266385.1 Trichoderma oligosporum | reverse complement strand
CCCCCCCGATGATACAAAATACAGACATACTAATAAAGAACTTGTCAGGGATGCATTTCTCGATGGACACACGTTTACTAATTCCAAAGCCGTTTCTTGGCTATTATCCAGCTACTGTGTCTCAGCAAGAGATCGAGGAGACTGTCACTATACTCAGCGAAAACTCAGCTGAAGAGAAGAATTGCTATACTATCAGCCCTCCCAAGAAGACGGAGCCAATAGCACCACGAGAAAACTATGAGACAAAAAATCCGCTTTCTCTTGAAATATTTGATCCAAGAGTTAATAGGCCTTTAGGAGATATCGTTCTGGCTCGCTCAGGCGATAAAGGCGGCAACATAAACATCGGACTATTCGTACAGACAGCAGAGCAGTGGGAGTGGTTCCGCTCATTTATGACTAAAGATAGGTTACGGATACTAATGAGAAAAGATTGGAAAGACTGGTATTGTCTTGAGAGGGTAGAATTTGAAAAGATTTACGCAGTCCATTTTGTAGTATATGGACCTTTGGGCAGAGGTGTGACAAGCTCTGGTTTGTTAGACAATTTGGGCAAAGGATTTGCTGAATTCATCCGTGCGGTTCATGTTGATATCCCTTTGAAGTTTTTGGAAGACAATGTTCACATGTCAAATCTTTAAGCACTGCTCAAATACCATCTTTCAGAATTACAGGTATGAGAAAAAAGTATTTGAAGCGACACTTCTATTTTGACCCTCTAGACGGGGTGGCAGAGTTACGTCAAACTTCTGAATGATTTCGCACACAGTTTAAAAGAGATGAGCCACGGTAGCCCGTTCGTGCGGAGGAGAATTTGATATATATACATCTGTATTTAGGGATACTAGCTGGTTTTTGAAGATCTTGCAGGAGACGCGTCAGTAGCTCAAGCGCTTAGATAGCCTCCAGTATAACTAGTATGCCACTTAACAAGTGAAACCCTTAGTCACCAAGTACTTGACGCCTTGAACTCAATCAAGAGTATTAATGCATTGGTATGATCCCATAACAAAGGTTGGAGAAAGAAGGCTACCGAACGATATAATAGAATTATATATTATAAAGCATTCAGAGTCACTAGTCCTCAGTAATTATCTCCAGAGCTAGATGATAAAAATTCATTGTTCAATGTCTGGAACTGCACATCGTATCAGCTTCATATGTTCGCGCTTTCTCGCGATTTAAACTCTGAATCGTGAATTACATAGTGGGCAAAAATTTCTTAACACGGAAATCAGAAATACGTTTAACTCTTCATTTATGCTCAAAGGCGCCTATGCAGTATATTAAAGCGATAGCAAAGCTTCCCGAGAGTTGATAGCAATTGAAACTAGGGGCACGCCTTTGTTACCTTGTTATCAAATATATCAGGCCTCACTCACTTCCAATCCAACTAGCTTGAACGAGTCCTTCCAGAGACGAGCCTCCTCCTTGGGATCGTAGGTCTGCTTGACCCATCCAACACCAAAGATCTGACCATCATCCTCACCCCGCTCCGCTTCCTTGCAGTCCTCGAGATACTTGCCGCCCTGATTCTCCCAGCTCTTGCCCACCGCCGCCCAAACTGTCGTAGCCGCTCCCTGTTCCGCAGATTTTAATATCTTGAGAATGTAAGGATTGGTCATGATGGCTTCCAAAAATTCAGGGGGCATATTTCGGGAAATGTCGGTGTTGATAGCGCCTGGATGGAGACTGGTGGCATGCAGCCCCTGGGCGCCGTAGAGACGCTCAATTGTGTTGGCGAAATACACGGCCGCCAGCTTGGAGTTGTTGTAAGCAGTCTCATGGTTGTATTCACTCTTCTCGAAGCTGTAATTGTCACTTGTGGGAAGGGTCCCGGCCCGGTGGGCAGAGGAAGAGACTACTACCACTCGGGAATTGAAGTCGGGGGTGACGCTGGCCAGCAGAGCTTGCTTCAATAGCTGGAAGAGGAGGAAGAAACCCAAATAGTTACCGGAGAAGTGCGTCTCGATGCCGTCATCTGTGAGAGTGTGCTTCTGGAGACCCATAACTCCCGCGCTGTTGATGAGTAGGTTGACTTGTCCCTTGGAGGCGGAGAGAATCTTTTCGGCCCCGGCCCGAATGCTCTTGAAGGAATCTAGATCCATCTCAATCAGTGAGACTCGGCCAGATTCTAGGATTCCAGCGAGGTTCTTGTTGGCTTTCTCCAGGTTGCGGGCCGTGAGGAACAGTGTGGCTCCGGTGGCCGACAAGGCGCGGGCCGTCTCAACACCGATGCCTGACGTTGCTCCAGTAATAACGATAACCTTGCCAGCGAGTTTGCCTTTCACGCCCTCATCCTGAATGATCTGTAGGGCAGTTGGTCGGGCGTCTCCGGCGCCTTGAGGGTCGGCATGCGCAGCAGCGTAGGGACTTGACGAACTCATATTTATTGGTTCAGTGCAGACGATTTTAAGTAATTTGAAATAGAGAGTTTTGTGTCGGAGGACAGTGAATGGGTTTTCCAATGGAATTTAAATAGTCTGTTGATTAGAGCATCGTACCTGCTACTTATATGGTTTTTTAAGCTTTTTTTTGGCCATTCGCTACTTCGCATTGTTCTGGTCCTCCCCCATCCTCCCGATATGTCCATTCCGGCTTCTTCCCTTCTAAGGTCCGCCTCGATCGCGCCTCGATCGCGCCTCGATCGCTCCGAGATGGCGGCCGAAAAGGCGGCCGCCATTAGTCCGCTTTTTGCCCCGCAAATTTGCGGCTGGCTTCCACCGCCCAGCCTCAGTTTTTATTCCGTCCGTCAGTCCGTCAGAGTCCGACCATGTAAGTAACATCTATCACCAACCCCCAACTTCATCCTCATTCACCATGCAGACACCCAGTCGTGAGTCTAGTCTTGAATTAGCCCCGCAAGCCTGCCAATCCTGCAGGTCACGCAAGAGGAAATGCGACAAAGCACTTCCCAGATGCGCGTTTTGCGCCAAGTAAGTACCGCCGTTCACTCTGCAGCAGCAGTGACAATAGTAGCAGAGCTGATGCCTAAGGGCAACGCAGACGCAATAAGTCTTGCGAATATTGGAGGCCGGGGGTATCTACTCACTCGGCCACCACTTCTACTCCGGAGCAGGCATGGTACCCCTCTCCTCTGGACAAGGAGCAACGGGATGTCCAGATAGTCGACTTTCCGACAATCCTGTTCCTTGATCCAGGCCTGCTACAGCATGGCCAAGTGGAGGCTGTGCGCTCCGTGCCGTCCATCCCGCAGCATATCCTGCAGCTACTGGGCAGTCTGGATGATATACGCCTCACCGCTGAGAGATTTTTCAAACACATTCATCAGTGGATGCCCTTCATCTCGAAGAAGCGATTCTACGATCTGTACCTGGTTCCCTCATTCCACTCCCGACCCGACGTAGCCCTGCTTTTACTGGCGCTGAAGCTCATCACTACTTTCCCGCCGGAGGGTTCCCGCAGTCCTCGCACCGCCTTGTATCATGCAACCAAGCATTTCTATCTGGAGGTTGAAGACTCATTTTCTCTCTTAGTGCTCCAAGCGGGTCTTTTGGTGGCGCTGTATGAATTAGGACACGGCATCTATCCGGCTGCTTTTTTGTCAATTGGGACGTGTGCGAGGTATGCACATGCTTTAGGAATCAATGTCAGTCGCACAGTACCGACTAGAAGAGTGCTCACTCTGGTGGAGGTTGAGGAGCGGCGGAGAGTTTGGTGGGCTATCGTAATTTTAGACCGGTTCGTTGCTAGTTTGGCTAAGTCATCTGGGATGCTAATGATGAAAAAGCTTCGTGAGCATCGGCTGTCCTGGACGGCCCTTCGCTACCGCAGATCCGAGACTGGATGATCTGTTACCAGCCGATGATGCTGCATTTGACCAGGGGGTACTTTTGTTTCTTTACCTTTCTTTCTTTCTTTCTTTTTTCTTTCTGGAGTTGTAATGGTCTAATATCTGGATAAGATCGTCAACCTCAATGACTCCTCTACCCTCTCTTCTCCGATGACAGGGCACATGAGTAAATTTGCTCTACTGTGTCAAGCTGCCCGACTACTTGGCCAAGTTCTCAACTATCTCTCGGGTGACTTTGCTGGGCAAGACGATGTCTGGATGCAGCTCGATCGTACCCTGCAGTCGATGCTGGCTGCCGCATTGAATGTCAACCGCCCGGACTACGATCAAATTACATTCGTCTACAGGTTTGTTCTATATTCTTCAAACACGTTTTACACGTCATCTAATATCCCATACAGCGCATTGGTTGCTTTATACACACCTTGGCTATCCTCCAATAGAGCCAAGGAGTCTGACAGTGACTGCTCCCGACGGGCAAGAGTCGTCCTGCAGCAAGTTACAGACCGAATCAGTGCGAATCTCGTTGAGAGCCAATGCTTCTTAGGTCGCGACCCGGAAGATATGTCCCCATGGGGTCTGTATTTTGCCTATCGCATCTGTGGGGTCCATATGCCGCGGACCAGAAAAGCACCTCATGGAGTTGAGGTATCGAGCAGTTTACGTGAGGCGTTTCAGGCCATCGATATGCGATGGAATGTTGCAGGTGTCTATATTCAGCTGCTGGAGGCACAGGAGGCAATTTATATAGGAGCTTGAGTTAATCTGATATGGTAAAATATGCATCTCCGAATTTATAACTAGCGCTTTCCTTCTGCACCAGGTTTGTACTAAGGGATTCACCCTTAAGAGGATAAAGAAATATACAATAGCGATATAGTTCTAGGTAAGACAAAAAGAATTGCAGGAGTCACATAATTAAAATACTACACTATAAGTCAGCAAAGAAGAGAGAAGCGGTAAAAGAATTAAGGAGAACGGGCGTACAGTGCCTCGTACTTAACAGCTCTTTACTTCAATCTGGCCTCCCTGACGCTGAGGAGGAAATTTGCGGTACACTGAATAGGCGAACGCTGGTTGCGCATTTCGTAAACGAAGAAAGAAAGCAAGAAACAATTAAACTGCAATTAGTAATAAACAACATAGTGGGTGTATACTATTATGCGATAGACATGACAGCACACAGGGGACACTTACTCACTAACAGCATCAATAGGTCTTTCAAATGCAGACAAGGGGGAAGAAGGTTAAATAAGCAAATAAATAAGACTACTATAAGGAATTAACGACAGTAACAGTTATTTGAGAAGGTATACAGAGGACCTAGAAGAGTATTTTCTTCGATTCATTGCAACCATGCCCTCCCTAGTATGTACCCAGCTATTCGTCCAGGTTTAGTGAGTGTATGTTGCTACGCCTAATTCTTCAACCAATACTAAGTATATGCTAATAGTACCTCTAGCTTATTCCTTTGGAAATAATACTAGGTTAGAACATGCGTCACTATTGGCAGCGACGGGGAGCAACGCAAGAACGCGGGCAGGGAGAAGTGGTTCGGATAGGAAGCGGAAGATGTAAAGAGATAAAAAGAGGGAGAGGAAAACCAGAAAGCTAGTAGCAACATCTGTGTGGGCGTCATTAAGAGATTTCTAAGTAGCTAGCCACTTTGCTATATAGGTCCTCTTTATATATCTATCTTAATTGAATCAATCACATTATAACTGCAACATTCTTTTGAAAAAAAAATGAAAAAAAAACTCTCTCTCTATATATAATGGCTGTGTGATGCATATTTATATTTCCTTAATAATTAGGGTAAGTATGTAACAGGAATCAGGGCTAAGGCCAAGGCCTTAGTTGATCCTTATATATGGAGATGAAGTTCAGTCTTGGCACGAAGTGCCAATACTAGCGGATCTTTTGCTATTTTAGTAGAATTGTCTATTGCTAACGATACCAAATCTTCTATTCTATTACAAAAGAGAATTTCTAGAGCAAGTCACTATCAAAGATAACTAATAACCAAATACCTACACGGTCAACTACTTTGGCTGGACACCAAGTATTTAACCATCGTTGCCCTCATCATCAACCATGACCTATTAACCAATCAAACAGAACAATAATCTCCTCTTAGGGGCAATCAAATCCTACACAATCGTCCACTCTTATCTTCCCCCCATTTGTCACTCCCCACCCCCGTCTTCACGTACAACACTTCCTCCGGGTCATATTTTATCTTGACGCTTAGCAATCTCTTATAGTTGGGACCGAAGAAATTCTCCTTCCAATTCTCGTACAGATGATTCGCCTCGTTTAGATAAACCAACCCCCCGGGCGTCGCTTTATCCATCATGGGCTGCAATGTTTTGGCCGCGTAATTGTCGCGCGCCGCCATCTCTGCGGCTGTTGCTTTCCAGTCCCAGCTGCCTGCTGGGGCACAGAGGAGCATCCCATCTCGCCACGCTGGGTGCAACGAATTGTCTGGATGCTTTTGGAAGGAGACATTGAAGCTGTCGCAGTAGAAAGGGGAAAAGGCTTCCACCTGGGAGATGTTGCGGAACAGGTTAGTGACGATGGCGTTGGTGCTGGGTTTAGTAATAAGGGATCGCGGGATCACCCGGCTATTAGTGAAGGGGTTATAGGCATCGGAGCCGTAGGGGGCAGGGCCGAGATAGGTATAGAAATGGGTGTAGTAGTTGGGAGAGACCTGGGGAGTGTTGGAGGGAGTAATATTTCGGTGTCTCAGGTCAGCGAGGAACGGCTCGAGTAGGCGGTTTACACCAGTAAGATTAGCACCAGGCATCGTCCCATACGCGGTTAGGGAGTTTTTTCCGACGGAATAGGTGAATGAGTTGCCAGCATCCAGGAAGTCTGGGAGCAGCGCGTGGAAAGCGCCCACAGCCTTCCAATAGGCGTCGTTGCCCACGGCCGAGTCGTTGAAGCTAAGGAGAGTACCGCCCACGATGCCGTCAGCGTGTAGCCTGGCGGTCATTGAGAGGACAACAGCGAAAGTGCCACCACCACCGCCACTGATGGCCCAGTAGAGATCCGCGTTTTGGTTTGGAGTAGCTATAAGGTGTCGGCCATCGACAGTGACCACCTCCCATTCTAACACGTTGTCGGCACCCAGGCCGTGGGAGCTGGAGAGGATCGAGTGGCCACCCCCCTGGCTGTAACCGCCTGCGATGCCTACAGTGGGACAAGTGCCGCCTACAATGCGGTGGCCAGTCGAATTAGCCAGTAGGTAGGCTTCCCATCCTTGAACCCCGGATCCCAGCTTTACGGCTGGTCCTCGATAGTAAGAGGAATGGTAGGAGGGAATATATTTAGTGGACTTGAGATTATGAGTCCATAGGGACAAGCTGCCCCTACCGGTAGACTTGCCCAGATAGCTGTTTTTTGTTAGTAAATTTGAAGTAGAGAGGAAGAAGATGCATACTCATGTCCTGTGTTCTTAATAACGATTCGCACATTATGTTTTTTCGCGAACGCAATGGCATCTCGGACATCGTCTGCCCCGGTGACATTGACGACATAGCTGGCGTAGTTTCCCAGCTTGCAGGATTGGAACTCGTTGGTAAAGGGGACACAAGAGTAGTTCTGGAAATTCTGGTTGAGTATTTCGGCGGGGGAGCCGATGCTGATACCTGTTAAATATCAAATGCAAGCGCCATGGAGATGATATGGGAGACTCACTGGTTGGGAACCGCCACATCCCATGAGCTTTGGAGAGCAGCACAGGCTGTGGCATTATAGTCTTTAAAAGGAGAGTTATGGCAGACGCTGGCCTCAGGGATTGTGGCTATTAGGTGCCCATTAATAGTGCGATTGAGCGTGGCCCAATCATGGGCATTGGGCCATGCAGCGTCCCCAGGGAGGACACGACACGTCCGATGAGTATTTATTGACTTGCCCATGGCCGTGCAGGCCAGGCCAAAAAGAACACCAAATTTGACATGCATCATGATTTCAATCTCACTAACAGGATAGAAAGTGCTAGACAGAGAATAAAGGAGCAGAGGCCTGGAGATCAGAGCTAATAATTAGTTCCTCAAGGTGCCTTTTGTATTTGACTCGACTATTACTCGGAGCTCAGCCATCCTGAGCTATTCTCTCTGAGAAAAGTAACTCCAAAACTGGTTCACTGAGATAATTCGACTATATTCCTTCACAATGGCATTCACATGTCGTCGAAGGATGAACCGATCCGCACGTGGCTAACTGACATCTCAGCTGAGGCTGAGGTATGGCAGCATGACGCGGTAACTGCCAAGTAACTGCAGAAAGGGGTGTGAAGTAGATCGTCAGGCACTAGTCATCTATTGGGTTCACAGGCCGGGACAAATCCTACGTTTGCGTCAGCAAAAGTCGGAGACCGAAGTTGAGGTGGATCGGGATTACAATCGGTCTGCCTTGGTGGTTGGATTTGCGAGGCTGTAACTATATAAATCCGTCAGCATTACTCCTTGGAGTGAACTAAAACTACGGCCCAAAGCCAATTAGGAAAATAAAGGAATTTCTCAACAGCTCTAACGTTTCATCTTATCATACAATGAAGGTCACGAAGGCTTCACAAGTCCTCCTCTCGCCCGACCATCTCGGTATTGCTCGTATTGATGATAATGTGGCGTCCGGCGCGCTCCAGGCTGCCAATGCGCTCCTGCAAAAAAACCATGATGAATGGCACATGTATTTTCAGGACATCGCCGGTCATAATCACATTCCGCACAGTCTGCTCACTGTCCTGGCTATGGGAGGGGGGCCAGAGCAGCTTCAGCGAGCTTATGATGATGGCGAGATTTTACAGCGTCCACTCCCTCCGTTAGCGCAGGAATCCATCGACGAATTGCGTGACCCTCAGGTATTCCTGTCCCGCATGGTTAAGATCCCTGAGTACAAAAATTTTCTCGTCTTTTTTGAACAAGAGATTGAGGCCAAAGGCTGGAAGGCTGTCGTCAACGAATACTGTTTCAGTGGCACGGCCCTAGCTGAGGCCGTCTTCGCCCAGCTGTTCGAAGGTCTCTATCACCCGATCATCCACCTCGGATTCGGCGTCGAGTTTGACCAACCCAGCATTGTCGCTGAAGGTCTGGCCCAAGCGGCTTCTCATCATCCCGGTCTTATCTGGACCCCATTTTTCCGTCGCAGCGAAGAGCTGGCCCGCTCCGGATCGGTCCAGCCCAAGCCGCTGGCCCAGTTGTATCAGGCTGTCCGCGCCAACGATAAGATTCGTGGCGCGGCCCGTCTCCAGGATGGGCCGTTCCGTGGACAGGGGATGGTGGAGCGGGCGGCGGACGAGTTGGTCCCTGTTGCCGCACAGTTCCAGGTGACTCCGGACACTTTGGAACGCGCTAAAGCCGAGGTGCTTAGTTGCTCAGCGTTTACAACCGCCGCCCAGAAGAGTGGCAAAATACCTAAGGTGGACTTCTTCTACTTGCATATGGTCACCTCGGCGCTCGCAGTTGACATCCTTCTGCGCGAAGACTGGATCTCGATCGAGAACAAGATACGCCTGCTGGAATGGAAGGGGCGTATCGACCTTACCTGGTACGCAGCTAATGGGTCGCCGGAGTTGCGTACAGAGGTAGTGGATGAGTACACACCAACCTTGAGTAAGGAGATGGACTGGGCGGAGTTGTACCATGCCGCGAATGAGGTTCATGATGACGGTCATATCGTTAAGTTTATACGGGCGTTAAAAAATGGGGAGGATGTAGTGAAGCCATTTGAACAGGGTCCCGAAGCTGTAGACTTTCCTGTTCAGCGGGACATGTGGTTGAAGATGGCGAAATTGTGTTATGATGGCACAGCAAAGATCATCGATGAGCCGAATCGGTTATTGTCGAGGAAGTGGGTTTTTGGCGCAGGCTTTGATCTTGCATGGAAAGACCTGCCAGATTTGGGCGCCGAGTAACGTTATACAATTCATTTGTTGCCAATATTAGTTCAATTGCATTCATTGAACGGTTACACTTCAATACAGATAGAAATCCGAAAGAGACTACCAGTCGTGCCTAGTAATCAAGGTGTTTGGATTAAGGATTTATTTCCTGGCTAAGAGCGTGTAGATGGTTCAAGTATTGTATTCAAATGTGTTACGAGTGTATACCAGTAGATAGATAAATAAGAATGTAGAGTAACTTAAACATCATTAAACCCATCGACAACCTCACCATCCCGGACGAACTCTTCCACCCAGCCGATTGTCATCCTACCACAGTTAACTATCTTATCCACCTTCAAAAGAAAATACACTTACATGCTCCGTTTGGTATCAGCAAACTTTTCATGATCGTCAATTAGATGCTCCTTATACCACGGATCCTCTTTCATGCGCTTGTAGTCGTCGACGCTCTTGAAGATGACCTGGCTGAAACAATCAAAATCGGCCAATCGTGCCATCTGCGGGTCAAATAGCTTCCCCATCAGAGCACGAGTCGATGTTTGATTATGAATCTGTACTTTTAGTCGCAACAGAGGAAACACTGGAGACGAGAAGCCTACCTGCGTCCAGCGCTTGACCCCATACTTGACCATGAGATGCTTGGTCATCGGGGCGGACACATTAACCATGTGATTTCGGTAGTCCTCTTCACTCATTCCTGGCTTGCGGTAACCGCAGATTGTCAGGCAGAGGTACTTATTGTTGGGGGAGCCGGATAACTCGGGGATATTGGGATCGTTGACAGATGCCATTGTTGATAAGACCTCAAACAATAAAGTAACTTCAGCAATTATATGGTGGCGTTGGAACATGGGTTGAAAAAAAATCCACTTAATTAAACTAGGGATCATATATGCCGTTAAGTATGATCCCTTTCATCCATTTGATTATCATAATTGTAAAGTATCGGCCCATTCCTTTGCCATGTAGATCAGACCATGGAGTAGGCCAGACTAATAGTATCGGCGACAAAATGCCCCTGCTTCGGGGCTTTCAAAACTATTTAGGCTTGCATTAACTGCCAGAAATGGGAAGAAGCAAGCATAATCCTACCCCGTAAAAATGCCTTCTCCAGCTATTGGGGCCCAGGCCACTGCCGTGGTAACTGGATCTTTTCTCACAGGCAAGTAATGAGGACACCCAGTTCTCATCATTCACTAACAATCCCAGGTGCTATGGTCTGCCTCTCGGGGGTAGTTATCCCTGTCCTACTCGATACTGACACCGATGCCGCGCAGCTGGTGCGCCAATGGGTGCGCGTCTATCACTACGGTCACATTTATATGCCCGCCGTTTGTGTCGTGACCTGCGGGTTATACGCATTCACGGCCCAGCGGAGTGATCTGCTCCGCCGCACCTACATTTTGGCTTCTCTAGTCACGATTGCCATGGTTCCGTTTACATGGATCTTCATGGCACCGACAAATAATACATTGTTCCGCTTGGATGCTGTAGATACTTCAACGATCTCTGTAGCTGAGCTTGGGATGGTGCAGGAGATTGTGATTAGATGGTCGTGGTTACACCTTTTCCGCTGTCTGTTTCCTTTGGCTGGTGTTTTTATGGGATTCGAGGGATTGTTACGTGAACTTAGGTCATAGTATAACTCGGCAAAATATGAAACGAATCAGTGTGTCCAGCGGCCGGCTTGAGAACTTCGGTTATTTGTGGTTTTCTTCCCGGTCATATTTTACCCCGATCGGCGAATTTACATCCTCCCATGTGCTCAGTCAATAGAAGTCAATGAAATGTAAAGAGTGGAGGGAAGCCATTGGTGTTACTTCCTGAATTGCTCCTGGATTGTGCGTGGAATCGTTGAATTATTGAAAATATTCAGCTCCCGATCATCGTAGCTTCTAAACATCGTTTCATCTTCACATCTCCCTTAGTCCCTCAATCCGTCGCAATCGCACTAACCAACCATGAATCTCGACAGCAAGATCTTTGCGCAAGACGATAAATTCTGGGCCAACTATCTCAAAGGCCGCCCTCAAGCTCCAGAATCTCTATTTGAACGCATCTTCAACTACCATGCATCTCATGGCGGCGATTTTGATACCGTTCACGACGTCGGTGCAGGCAACGGGCCATACTCCCAGAAACTACGCTCCCGTTTCAACCACGTCATCGTTTCTGATATTGTTGCCAAGAATGTCGAACTAGCTCAGCACCGTCTTGGGACAGATGGATTCAGCTACCGCACGGCAAAAGTCGAGGAGGCTGAAGATCTCCCCCACGGAAGCGTGGATCTTGTCTTTGCGACCAATGTGATGCACTTTCCCGATCAGCGGTTGGCGATGGCCGCGATCGCTCAGCAGCTCAAGCCTGGTGGGACGTTTGCTTGTGGGACATTCGGGACGGCGCGATTTGAGGACCCAAAATTGCAGGATTTGTGGCAGCGGATTAGCTACGAAGGAGGCCGACAGCTATTGAAGAAACAGGGTGTAGAGCAGATTGAACAAACAATTCAGGTCATGGCACGTACGGGTGAGGCCAATATGGCTCCTTTAGACCCAAAAGTTTTTGTGGCTGGGGCTCAGAGGATTCATCTGAACATGAGGAATGGGGGTATTGTCGGAATACTGCCACCGAACGAGGCTCATCGGAGTAGAGAGGTAAATTACATAGGTCCGGATGACGAGATCATCTTTGAAGAAGAGAAGGGATGGAGCTTTGAGAAGGATCTGGAGGGGGTTAAGGAACATATCTGCTCGTTCCCGTTTGTTGCAGAGAATCTGGATGCGTTTGCTGAACTCTTCACGGAGTTGAGTGACCTGCTGGGAGATGGGCGTGTCGTTCGAGGGTACTTTCCTGCGCAGGTTATATTGGCCACTAGGCGCTGATTGATATCATCGAATTGCATTAGCTCTATCAATATTGATTTACTTGCTTATTCCTCCACTTGTTCAGCTGCTGGAGATTATACGGATTATCATATACTGGGTTTCATTTACACGAACAAAATTGTTGGCACACCTTACCGTTGATACCAGGTCAGGCTTAAGATACAAAAACCTTTCTCTAGTCTTAGTACCATTTGTAAAGTTTTGACAAGTTGAGATGGAGACTCATGGATAACGGTTGCGACACGGAATGTTACACTACGTGCCAGGTCGGGGCATTATTACGTTGCGACCGAAATGGAATCGCCCGATATCCGATCTGTAATGGCTCTTCGATGTCAACCAACCATATTCACTGGACTCTTAAGAGCAATGTAGTCAAATGTATAAGCAAAGTATCTATGTAGTGTAACATCCTCGGCATCTAAAAAAGCAATTGAAAGATCAATGGTTCTCTCATTTTCTCATCCATAATCGAATAATTCGTCAAAGCCACATTGTATGTGGTATGTGATGTAGGTACTGAAGACTTGGAACTCATCACTTCTCTCAACATCATGCCTACCTACGCAGTCCTTGGATCGACGGGAAACTGTGGCACTGCCCTCATCCAGAACCTCCTCAAGCGCACTGACGTCCACATCAATGCTTATTGTCGCAACCAGGCGAAGCTGCGTCGCTTGCTCCCGGAAGTTCAAAACAATGAGCAGGTGACGATCTTCGAAGGCAACATTAAAGATGAAAAGTTGCTGGCATCATGTCTCCGCGACTGCCGTGCGGCATTCCTCGTCGTCTCTACGAACGATAACGTCCCGGGATTCCGTGTTGGTCAAGACACGGCAACAGCAATGATTCGTGCCCTCCAAGTCATTGGCCAGGCTCCCAAGGTCATCCTGCTCTCTTCAGCAACAATTGATGAACATTTTTCTCGCCATGTTCCCTTCCTACTCCGGCAAATTCTGCTCTATTCGGCCTCATTCGTATATCATGATTTGATGAAGACGGAGAGTATTATCCGTGCGGAGGCGGAGTGGTTGACAGCCATCTATATCAAGCCTGGCGCGCTGTCTGTGGATGTGCAGCGCGGTCATGCCTTAAGTCTGACGGATGAAGATAGTCCCTTGTCATATCTAGATCTTGCGGCGGCAATGATCGAGGCGGTGGATGATCCGGATGGTCGTTATGATATGCGAAGTGTGAGTGTGGTAAATACCAATGGTCGAGCGAAGTTTCCTTCTGGGACGCCTATGTGTATCCTGACAGGGCTGGTAAGACATTTTTTGCCATTTTTGCATCCGTATTTGCCTTCAACTGGGCCTAGTTAGTATTATATAATTGATCTTTTGTGAATGAGACATTGGGTTATCATGGAACGAAAAATAGTAGCAGTACTTGCTTAATGCGTTGCCTAGCTTGATCTGCCTCGATTGATGGTCACGAAATGAGGTCTACTTGCCAAATTCCAAATTATCTAGTCAATCTCATTATCAACATGCCTTTTAAGAACACCTCGAGAACTAAATAGCAATTCTTGCAGTAGAAAGCCTAAGACCAATCCCCATCCAACAAATCTTCCACCCTCTTGCCCTCCCGAATCTCCTGCTGAACCTCCTCAATCGTCCAGGGCACAAATTGATGCCCTGGCGGGAAATTTGTATTTTTAAACTCACTTCCACTCACTAGATGTGCAAACGCCTGTCCATACTTTTCATACGCATATTCTTCTGGATCATGACGGAATACCCATGTAGGGAATCGAATACGCACCTGCTTGGGATCTTTCCGGATCGCGTCCCAGTTGGTAGAAGATGCATTCAACAGCTGCGAATTCACAAAGGCCATCTTCTGGACGCAGCTGACACGCTGGTACCGCATAAGATTATAGATTTTGGCCCCGAGGGGCGCACCGCCGGGTCCACCGGCCGAGGCGAGTTGCAGGCAAGAAGCCAAGGTAACGGCATCTTCGAGAGCGAGCGTTGCACCGGCTGCCGAAGCAGGGACACTGGAGTGCGCACAGTCCCCGAGTTGGACGATGCGGCCACCCTTGGATGTCCATTCGGGACGTAGGTTGCGCCAGAGCAACGGCCAGTGGATAATGGAACCGCGAGGGGCACTTCTAATCAGCCCTTGGATGGCCGGGTCCCAGTCGGGCACTCGCTGCAGCACCTTTAGCACCTCTTCTGGATCTACATCGGGTTCCCATGATTCTGTGGGATCATTGCTCCCGTCAAGCAGGAAGCTATTTCGTGGGGTCAGCCCGAACGCGATCAGATCGTCTGAGACGAACAGGCCCATGTGCATGCCTGGACCGAGCCAGTACTCTTTTGTCGATGTCCCTGAGCCCCATCTCTGCTGTACCGCCTCATCATTCGCAGCCAGTTCGCGTGGGTATGCACAGCGGTAGACAGACATGCCGCTTGATCGCGTGGGCATATGTTCTCCTGCGACGAGCAATTCTGAGCGCGAGCGGAAGGCATCAGCAGCCACAACGATGTGCCCTACTCGAACGGATCCGTCTGCGACAACTACCCCTCCAAGGCCTGCGGCTTCATCCTCAAAGTATCGGTCTACCCGCTGGCCATACTCGACCGCAAGCCCGATCTTGGCCACCTGGCGGAGCAGCATTCGGTAGAATTGCTTGCGAATCTGCACCGGCCCGACGAAGGGTGAATTCTTTCGTTCCGCAGCGTACTCGGGATCGTTGTAGGTAGGCTTTGAGGGACCGTAGATGGTCTCGCCATTATGACGGACGTAGTGAATAGGTGCATCAACCTTTTCTTCCTCGATCTCGCGGTACATGTCCGGCCAGTGACGCATTATGGCAACGGCGGAAGGTTGGATGATAATCAAGTCTCCTTCACAAAGTTAGGTAATTCGAACTAGATTTGATGGGGGACAGACATACATACCGCTGTAGTTTGGACCCGGGTTGCGCTCGAGAATGCCCACCACGTTATGCCCCTTTCTCCAACATTCCAGCGCCGTCATGAGCCCCCCGAAGCCGGCGCCGACGATCAAGACGTTGACGTTGGTTTCTGGGTGGCGTTTGGGAAGCCCATTGGTGCTGCTAGATGCCCATTTCTTCGGCTCAAACTCGTACTGGTCGCCTGCGACGATGAATTCGTATGAAGACATGTTCTTATCTATGGTGTGCTACAGAAGGCGATGAGTTCAGAAAATTAACCAAGATGTATACTTGCTGATGAGAACCTAATGGTTAAACATTTAGAAGTATGAGATTCACTTATGATATCTATGAATACACATGAATACAGAATGTTAGACTCGGGATCAATTAAAGTGCCGAGGTTGGATTTAATTCGTACTATGACTGTCAGTAATGTAACGAATGAATGGATCGTTTTCAGGAAATGTTGTGCAGTCGATCAGCGAGTGAGTGGTCAATCAAAGAGACGACGGGCCGTCCCGATACTCGGGCTATTTCTCTGCTGTCCGAGGGATTCGGCCCGCCGTGGTAAGCAGCCTTTGAGGAGAGATTGGGTAGGGCCATTTTTTATTTTACAAGACACAGCACAAAGGAATCTATATACAAGATTCTGCTAGTCCGTCTATACGGTACAGGTATCTATCTCAAAAAGGCTGTGTTACAAAGAACACCGATATATTCTTTTCTCTATATTCTTTTCTCTTAAATCACCCTGTATATGGATTAATTCTATTAGGGTATTAGCAAATGGTAGAATCTGTCAATAACTGATGCATTACTTTCTAAGTAAAATAAAAGCAATGGTCTAAGGCTTTTGGGATACTTTAGTTTCAAATGCTATCAAAAGTACTATAACAAACATCGACCTAAACATTTTTGATCAATATCAAGGATGTTAAGGAGAATTAATTTTTAGAAAGCTAGTAGAATATAAAAGTTGTGATCTATTTCATGGATCTACCATTCGTTATGAAGAACGATTCATATCACAATTAAATAACTCTCTGAAAGAGGAGGACTCATCTTCTAATATCAGCTGTATGTATCTCATTGGCTGCCTTAACGATTGAGCAGGGGGAGTGCCTACTATCCACTATTATCGTATTCAACGTAACTCAAATATCTTTGTAAAGGCAAGCAATGCAAAACACAGAGAATGATAAAGATGTATTCAAACTTTAATTATGAATAGTAAAGAGGTTATCCCCCGCAATCTAATGATGCGCCGCCATAACCTGACACAATCTCTCTGGCCCACTCTCATCATACGACAACAGCAAACTCATCCAAGTTAACGTCATTGCCCCTTTCGCTCTTGGAGCCACATCCTCCTCAAATGCGATTAGTGACCGGTCTAGTTGAGCGTTAAAATCATTCCCCCCCTTGAACGCATCTGCCCACTTTTCCAGATGCTCTGCCAGAGCCAAACTATCCGCCATTGCTGTGTTCACCCCCTTGCCTGCGAACGGGGTCATCAGATGCGCGGCATCGCCAACCAGGGCGATCCTCTTTGTATGAGGATGTGGGAACGGCGCCAATGGGAGCATGTAAAGCGGGCGGGCATCAACGGGGAGGTCCGCCGACTGAGCGCCGCAAGCCACAGTGAGGAGGTTTTTGATGTCGTCGGACCAGGTGGAGAAGAACTCTGGGTCCGTAAGAAGCACGTTCAAGAGGTCCTTGTGATTCTTCGGGATAGCAGAGAGAAGGCGGTCGGCGCCCAGGACTGGGTTGGGTCCGAACTTGTCGTCGTGAGTCGTACCTTGCAGCTCCTGTTGCGTTGCAGCTTGAGATTTGGAATGGAGGAACAGATACAGTCGCGCTGAGCCATGGATCCCCCGTTGAGAGAGAAGGACTTTCCCGTCGCCGCAGGCAGCATAGGTGCCCCCCCCGAGAAGCTTGTCCAGATCGGGGTGTTTGTTGACGAGGCTAGGGATGTCGAGTGTGACAGAGCAGGCGCCGCTGTAGATGGGTTTAGATGCGCCCGGAATAGCAGCGCGTGCCTGAGACCAGGCACCATCGGCACCTACAATGAGGTCAAAGATCTCTGTGGTGGAGGATTTGGCGGTCTTATGCTGGAACTCAACAATGCCTTCAGAGGCCACGGAGAGAACCTTGGTGTTCCATTTGATCCGGTCCCCGGGAATGGCAGAGAGTAGAAGTTGGGCCAGTGCATTTCGAGAAATTTCAGGACGACCTTCGCCTTGGAGGTCGAGGAATACCTTACCGGTTTTGTCGACAATAACCGTTTGCTCAGTACAGCCACTATCAATTTTAAGGAAGCCCTCGTAGAGGCCGCATGCTTTGACCACCTTCAAACCATACTCTTCCTGCAAATCCAGATTGCCCGATGGGAGGTTAACATCCTCAGGGTCGGGTTTTTCTCTCAGCTCAAAGATAGTGAAATCAAAGGCATGTTTACTGGCTGTGAGCAGGGAGGCCAAGGTCAGGCCAGCTGGGCCAGCACCAATAATGGCGATTTTGAGATGGGCTGGTGATGGCATCGTACAAGAAGTCGGGACTTGCTTGATCAGGTCAGGATCAGCTCGATTTGGCTCGATGCCGAGAGCCTTGCTGAGTTTATGAGCATTGATGATGTGGGGCATCGGTAGGCAAAACACCCCGAGCCTACATCCAATCCCCCGATTCGTAGTTTAGGTCACTCTCTCCTTGTAAGTTACTCCGTACAGAAGATATTTTTCTCCGTCTAGGTTCTACTCTATATAGTCCCTAGCGTATACATTACCGTATTTACGCCGAGTTACAGTAAGTATTCTTGCTAATAATTTTACAAACTGGCCGTATGAACTGCAAGGTTTTCTACCTGTCAACAAAGCTCTATAGAGATGGAGGATGATGGTTACTTCATGATAGTTAGTTAGACTGCTTAGAGACAAAATTTATTTGAACATGATCCTGATTGCCTCTTTATTGAAATTTAATCTATCTAAATATTTTTCTCACTTGTAATCGATGTGGAATTAACAATATCGCCAAATAGGGTGACTATATCAGATTTCTCAGGGCGTAGCAGCCGCTCGCCTCCACCAGCTCACAATGTATTCTACCACCCTACTCAACCAGACCTCCGGGTCTATTTGCTAGCATACTTAATTAACAAGGGACCTAAGACCAATAACACGCAAGTGTTGCGAATGTGCATCCCGACTTTCTCCCCGCGGGGGTGTTCCATCAGCAGCTTGGTGTCTGATATACCCGCCATCGACCAACATAGGAAGAAAATACCCAGCAACCGCTGTTCTTGGAGATAAATCATAATGTAGATAAACAGACCGGCTCCGATATTACGTCCAGTTGAGGACTGGAAGAAGACGACTTCATCTGCAGTTGCAGTCGGGAGACCGAAGGTTTTGGCCACTACTCAGAGCGGTTAGTTTGTTCAGAAAGGTAATACAGGGCCGTGGATGGCAGTACGGGAAAGAGGGTTAATGAAACATCGAACTCCGGTGTAGATGAGTAGAGAAGCAATGGTGGCGGAAGCGCCATCGAGAAGGTATCGGACGTATAGATTGGTTGACATGGTGAGGGTCTATAGGAAAAGAAGAAATTGCAAAAAAAAATCAAAAAAATCGGCGTGCTATATCATCCGATGCCTCTATTATAGTCCAAAACTAGCCTTCGGGAGCCGGGACATTGGCACGCGGTGAATTTTGATTTTTTCCAGAAGCATGAGCATAGACAAGATGATCGTGCCAGATTGCTGAATTGGCCGATAACTGGCTCAGTTCCATTTTGTCCTCTAAAAAAACTGATTCATAATTGACGTAAATCATATCAATATAGCTGGCTATCATGTATGATATGTATCATCTCTTGTACTACCAGACTATTTTGACAGTTCTCTCTGCAAAGACAGGATGCCTTTTTCCAACCCAACCGTCTACTCATTCCTTTTTATCGTCATTTCACTATTATATATCCCAATAAAATGGCTGCTTACTACCACACGCCCTAAAAACTTCCCCCCTGGACCGCCTACCATTCTAGGTCTTGGCAACTGGCACCAGATTAAGCCCCTATGGCACTTCGCCCAACTTGATGCCTGGGCCAAACAGTATGGCCCCATCATGGGCCTAAAGCTAGGTCCTCGCAATGTTGTCGTCTTAAACGATGCATCACTAGTCTATGAACTGTTTGTCAAGCGGGCGACCTCGTTTTCGGAACGACCGACAATGTATATAGCTCAAAATCACATCTTGCCAGAAGGAAAGCATTCCTATAGTCTGTTTATGCGAAATGACTATGCCAATCGACTTCGATCAGTCGCCAAACACACGCTCGTCGGCACGGGGCTCAACAATCTGGCTCCTCTGCAGAAAGTAGCAGGAACACGCCTTGTTTTTGATCTGTTCAAAAATGGCGATGACTGGGCTGAACATTTGAAGCCATGGTACGCAATCTCCTCACTTCAGGTCAGTCGCGACTAACATGGGCTGGCAGGTCTCTTGCAACACCAGTGGCTATGATGAGCGGATCATCGATTCAGAGTTACATCCAGGACTTTGGTAAGAAATGGATTGATGACTACAACCTCTCGCAACAGCTTTGGGTTGAGCTTCTCGATCCCACCAACCCGCCGGTTGATCTTTTCCCCATCCTGCGCTGGGTCCCTGCCATTTTCGCCGAATGGAAGCGCAAAGCCCCTATTGCACGCAAATACTTACTCGATGCGTACGATGCGCTTATCTTGCAAGCCCAAAAAAGCATGAAGAATCGGGGAGGCACCTTTAGTTCAATGGCCATCATCCCCAAATTGCTGCGTCAGGCATCTGACACGTTCACCAACGACGAAGGATTAGATATGACCGTATTTATGGGAGGATTATTGTTCGTCTATGGCTCCCACTGCTCCTTCGACTAGGCGCTGACTAGAGACCAGTGATGCCTCCGTGGGCTCCACGTTGATGTCCTTTCAGACCTTGATTCTTGCATTGGCCGCTCATCCGGATATTCAACACGAAGCTCAGGTCGAGATTGACTCCGTATTTGGACTCCATCAGCTGCCTGACAAAATTGAACTCGACAAGCTGCCCTACCTAAATGCTTGCGTGACAGAAGCCCAACGCTGGCGCCCACTTGGTGCATACTTCATGAGTCAGTTTGGTCTACCTAGAGAGAATATTATTGACGAGGAAATAATGGGATATTGTATTCCAAAGGGTTCTTCGGTGGTTATCAATCAGTGGTCAGTCCACCATGATCCTGAGTTCTATGATGAGCCAGAGCGCTACAACCCGGACAGATACTACCGAAGCCCTGTAGGAAGCAAGGAGGGTGTCTCACAGCAAGGTCGGAAACCAATCTATACCTTTGGTGCGGGACGAAAGGAGTGTCTGGGAAAAGATTACTTTTTCCAAAATGCGAGAATCGCGTGCTCGCAGATTCTGTGGGCGTTTGATATTATTCCGGATGGCCCGCTGGACTTGAATGTCCAGACGGGCTTTACGCCCGCGGTTGTGATGATGCCTAAGCCGTTTAAGGTCAAATTTGTGCCGCGTAGGAGTGAAGATGTGTTGCTGAGGGAGATGGAGAAGGCAGATGTGCAGTTTATGGAGCTACTTGGGTAGCCTAATAGCCTGGGGGGATTTGAAATAAGGTGGGATCACAGTGCACATTTTGCTGCATATATTAAATGAGGGCACAACCTTTCTTAATATTCCTTTTTTTTTCTGCTTCGACTTATAAATGGTTGAAGCACTGTTACAAGTTCTCCTCTCATCTATCAAAAAAATCGTTCCATGTTTTAGTTGAAAAGATCTAAATCTAGAATATCCAATCGTCAATGTGTAAGATGAAGACTATACTGATCAAATCAATATGAATATGAAATTTTTGTCAATAACGGGCATTGAAATAAATGCTAATATTGAACTCTATATATCACAAATCAAACCCACCTCAGAAAGAAAAAGCGAATCCATAAAGACCAGGTTGATTCATGAGACTCTGTATTAGGGCACCTAGCATCACGCATTAATACGTAAATATAGGTATAAGAAATAAAAAGTAGGTAGCTACTAGTACATCCTTTCTTAGAACTTATAAGTCGCATTATAAAAGTCCACTAGATTCCTAGATCTCTGATGACCCCAACGTTTTGTGGTCATCTCCCAATGTGCTTTAGGATCACCAAGTCCATGGTATTATGACCTTTTCCAGTTTTACTTCAGAATGCACACAACGATGTCGAATATATATTCTGATCTATATGCATAAAAACGAAATTCCCAAAAAGCTCTCATATATACAAGATGTACTAACCCATCTATTCCCCTGCTGCCGCTGCAACCGCAATTGGCCCTCCGTTTTCCTCCAAGTATTGATTAAACTTGGGCACGAAGTCTGCCATTTTCGCCGTATCCAGCATCTCTTCGACAGTATTTAGCTTGTCTCCTGCCTCTGAGAAAATCACAAAGGCAGCGTAGTCCATCTGCCACGGACCCCATGGAAGGATTCCTTTGGATTCAACGTAAAGAGCCGCCTTGTTGGCAGTAGCATCGTGGATGACGTGGCGTACATTAAGCTGTGACAGATATAATTAAATTTTGTTATGGTTCAAACTAACAAGAAATTCCATCATACCTCATACGACTTGATTGTCGCCATGAGAGCGGGCAAAACCTGCTCAACCTGTGCCCGAGGCCTACTGGGAATTCCGAGGCCCAATGGCAGAGTCACCTGGGTGAAGTCGTCGGAAAAGAGGGACAAAAACTCCCGAGAATCCCACCTCTTCCAAGAGTCGATGAATTTTTGCAGCGTTGCTGCTTGGATTTCCGCAGGGGCTGGCATATTTGTTAGTTGTCTCTGGATGATTGAGCAAATTAGCAAGCTACTGCGGTTAGTCTTTATTATAGCTTTGGATTTATGTTCCTCGTAGATAATTCCTTTTTGTTTGCTCGGATCTGATGGCCGAATCTGGGAGGGACCGAGATTCGGGTAATACTAGTCGATTAGCTCGGGGTGTTGTCTCGACTCCAGGAGGCTGAGGAAATGCGCCGGGCTGGGGGAGTACAAAAAGCCTTGAAGGCACACTTCTTTTGAATACATGTTTAATAACTCAATTTATACCCCTCTCTTATATTCCTCCAATAGCCAATAGACATTCGACATGAGCTCTGCAGCAGCTACCACACACCTACCCTACCGCCTTGACGGCAAAGTCGCCCTCGTGACCGGCGCCGGTCGTGGCATCGGGGCAGCGATGGCCGTCGAGCTTGGCCGCTGTGGCGCAAAAGTCATCGTCAACTATGCCAATTCCTCTGGTCCAGCCAATGCTGTGGTCGAAGAAATTAAGAGTCTGGGGACCGACGCGGTTGCCATTCAGGCCGATGTCAGCCAGATCTCCCAAACGGTGCGCCTATTCGAGCAAGCCGTCAAGGTCTTTGGCGGGCTTGACATTGTCTGCTCTAATGCAGGTGTCGTTTCCTTTGGCCATCTAAAGGACGTCACAGAAGAGGAATTCGACCGAGTCTTTGGCGTAAACACTCGAGGCCAATTCTTTGTCGCCCGAGAGGCCTACAAACACCTCAACTCTCCTGGCCGCATCATTCTGATGAGCTCCAACACGGCTGACTCATTTACGGTCCCCAAGCACTCGCTCTATTCAGCCTCCAAGGGCGCTATTAACACCTTTGTTCGCTGTCTCGCCAAGGACTGCGGTGATAAGAAGATCACGATCAATGCTGTTGCCCCTGGTGCCACAGTAACGGATATGTTCCATAAGACGGCCAAGGATTACCTTCCTCACGCGGAGAATATGACCAAGGAGCAGATCCTCGATGTGAGTTCTATATCAAAATAATCCGCGAAATCCGATATTGACATGTAAAATAGGTTGTGGCAAATGTTTCACCCTTAACACGCTGCGGGTATCCCATAGATATGGCCAAAGTGGTCTGTTTCCTTGCCTCCAGTGAGAGTGAGTGGATCAATGGTAAAGTTTTGGGCCTGGATGGTGGTGCTGCTTAACAGATGCTGCTCGACTACGCATGTAACAAGCAACTTGGGATTTTGTCAACATCGGTGACTCAATAGTCTTAGTTGTAACGAGCTGTCCACCAAAAAAAAAAAAGAGATCAGATAATGCATATACTTGAGTGAAGCCTTTGTAGTCATAGTGCCAATGCTTTTCAGGTGCATCGGGTCATGGTCGTCTTATTCCATAAGCCATAGTTAGATCAACAAGAAAATAAATATATCAATATTTGCAAATAGTTCTTGACAACGAAGCATTTATAGCCACCAGAAGAATGCAATGCAATACATCAAATGCCACTCAAGCGCTTGCTGCCAACGCACTGAGCGCAAACCACTTTTTCACCCCTTTTTGCACACAAAACCCGACTTTCCCATCCTCCGCCAGCTTTCTCAGAACCTCGTCCATAAATGGTCCAATGACCATCGTGCGCACTTGCTCATCTAGCTGCTCTCCATGAATAGCCTGAATCAACTCGCTGACTGATACACTCCCCATCCTCCCTGGCTTTCCCCTTTCGCGGTGAATCCGGTCCAGGGCCACAAGGCACTGTTTCTCCCGCCGCGTTTTCTGCGCCAACTCGCCCGCGATCTTAGCTGGCAGGTTGGGAATGACAGCCCCATGAGCCGGGTATCCGACTGCACACCCATGGGACTGCATCTTCCGGAGGCTTTCCATGTACAGACCCAAATGCTCCACTGCACTTGTCCCATGGCCGAGCACATTATCCCCCGTGAACATAGCATTTTCTTCCTCGAGAATGAAGCACATATGATCATGCGAGTGACCGGGCGAATGCACAGCGCGGATGGTGGCTCCCTCCACCTTGAATACCTGGCCATCATCGATAGAATTCTGGGTAGGCTCTGGAGAGTTTTTATAGATTGCATTTGCGAGATCCGGGTACATGCGAATCAGATCCGGCACGCCCTTGGTGTGATCACCATGCCAGTGCGTCAGAAACACGTGCGACAGAGCGATTGAGCGCTCCTCAAGTGTGGTTTCTATTATGTCGGCCCATGCACGGTATCCTTGTGCAGTATCTATAATGAGTCGATGCTTTCCGGTGCCAACTATATACGTGTTTGTCCCTTGCAATGTGAACTAAGCAAACCCAAAGTTAGCTAAATTCTGTGTGGCTAGAAGGGATAACTCTAAATTCACTGGAATACCTTTCCAGCATTCTGGCCAAGGATACGGATCACCCGCGGACTCAGCTGTTCCACGTCGAGTAACTTTGGTAGACGGGATTGCTGCGTAGCCAGATATTCGTCGAATGCGCATGCATTCAAGCTTTTGTTAATCTGCTGGTAGCCTCCTTCGCCCATCGTTATTGACGTATCAGTGCGCGTATCAGAATGAATCGTATTGATCGCTGTATCAGAATGAATCATATGATCTTTGCGACTAGAAGAAATATAGAACTGTTTTAGAAATCTCGATTTGGAGTTGCGTGGATTATGTCCGGGAGGTTGAGTTCTATGCCTTTCCGGTGTCCGATTGAGACAGGCCATTCTCGGCATCGGGGAATTACCATGATTGTAGCATCGCCGTGAGCCTCAATTTCTCGCATACTTGCTCTTCAAATAAATATTGCTTTATTGTTATCTTATGGTTAGAAAACTTATAGTCTTGCTCCAAGTTTTCAGCTACATTTGAATTTAGAGGTTTAGGGCTTGCGTAATAGAGTCTGCTTTTCGTAGCTGAGCCCTCTCCCCTTTCGGGAACAACTCCCTAAGCACCGTTTTCAGGCTTTTATGTTTTATTGAGTATTTTAGGGAAAGATATCAAGGAAAAGCATATGCCTTTCAGGGCCTTCATACAGTAGATATCACCTCTTCAGATGCCGACTACTATAGGTATCAAAGCAACGATTCGCTCACCAGCAACTGAGTGGGTGTAAAAAAATAGCCTGTAAAAGAAAGTAGCCTATTATATGACCAGTCGGCACGTCCCCAAAACATCAACAAATAAAAGGCTGTGAACAAAAAAACAGCATATGAAAATATCAACTCTTTGGTATTATTTCAAAATAGTCTATTATTCTCTTGAAGCTGTTCTTTCTAGGGCTAATTGTTTTGCAATTCCGCTTATTTCTTCACCCTCTGAAGATTGTTCTCACAAATAAATAGCGAGAAGACCGTCATCCAAAGGTTTTTATCCTTATCCAAGTATTGAGGCAAGTCTCACAGCAGTGAATCTAGTGAGCTCCGTTCTCACCAAAATGCTCTTTTCCCTCTGCAAACACCTTATCATAATCAAACTCCGCCCACCGTATCTGCGGACAGACACCCGCAAACTTCCAAACTCCGTCCACCAACCTATACCAGATGGTGGCGATACCATGGGCGTGTCCCTTAACCGCGACTTCAGTTAAGCTGCTGTCCGTGTATCTCTGGTGCGGCACTCGCAATTGATGAGTCCCCACAATCTCGTCCTCCCCGCATTTCTGCCACGTGCTGAGACCCACGAAGTGCTGGGTTTTCAGAAGCGGATTCCCCAAAAACCGCGGGTCGGAGGCCATAAGCAGGAACTCATCGCTGGGCATAGCCTCCCATAACTTGTCTAGAAAGGAGCGGTAGTCGATCTTTTTTAGTTTCAAGTTAATTGTTAAGTTGCTATTTATGGGGGAGTGAATAATACCCGGAGCGTAGGAGCAATGCAATTTTTGAGCCTGTCCCAGTCCTACATTGTGTTAACCTAATCAAAGATACCCTGAGGAGAATCAGGTCAGTCTCACTTTGGTATCGTAGCTATCTGCCCACTCAAACAGAGCCCGTTGACAGCCCGTGACCTCTGCATCTGTTGTTAGAAATAAAAAAGCCCCGTGAGTAATGGCTATACTACAGACCTTCAAAGGTTGGATTGTTGGCCATTGTGAAATAGAAGATAAGTGGTATGTTTGGTATGTTTGGATCTTCCGATGCATAGTGAGAGACATGGTTGCTACATGTACTCTATGAGATAATTGCTAGGTAGCACAGCGCTAGGGCATTTAGCATCTACAATGGCAATCGGAGGATCAAAGAAGAAGAATCGGACCGAGTTGGCAGGCCCGGAGACCGAAGGAACGCTCGTCAAGGGCAAACGGACAGCGAAAATTGAGCTCTGACCATTCAGATATCGGGGCATTCAGTAAATGGTACCAAATAGTCCTTCCTACACTATACCAAGTGTAGGGTAAGATTTATAAGGGATAAACAAGGGCAACTAACTCTCTTTAATCATTCAGTCCTTGCTAATTTCTTGTTGTGACTCAAAATGGTGGGTTTTGAGCCGTAACAGCATGTAACAGGATATCTGTTAAAAGCTATTATAAGGGGCAATGACAGCACAAAGTGCCAGCATTGGAGAATCTTTTGATCATTGGCTCAACTAGCACCCCTTCTAATTGTTGTTACACAGCACAACCAGGCAATTATTGTACAATCTAGTAAGAAATATATATAAAGAGACTAGAGAATCTTTAATTTACGCCTAACTTCGTAGGTCTCTAGAGCAGCTGGAACGGAAGGGTGGGGCGTGCTATTCAACGTGATTACTTCCAGCTCATTGTGTCCCGCAAGCATTTGCCCAACTAAAAAACTTCATTGGAGATAGATAGCTAGAAAGTAGTATCTACTATTTTGCTGTATTGCTGGAACAGACGTTAATTTAGATAGTAGAGACCAAACTAGGAAAGCTGGCGACCTAATAGAGCATAGGGGAAAAGCATAAGAGTTCCAAGTCCATTATGCAACTATCGAGGAAGTGTCAGAGTATTCTGTTTTTCTTTGAGTTGAGCTTTCTAAAACTAAACCGGTCGTTTGTTAGGAGTAGTGTGCCCCTAGTAAGAACGCAACATGATTCCTACTTCTCTTCTCTCTCATGTATAAGCACGCAACACGTCCCTAACACTAGCCAGTTGCAGGTAACGAAAAGGGGAAAAGGGAGAACGTTGTATCGCAACCTTATCAAGTAATACTAAATTTAGTATCAAATGATTGATTAGACAATAAAATCTTCTCTACCCAAAGCGTGAAAGAGAATAAACATTTCACAAATCAAATGAACAATATCTATTATTTAGAGCTCAGTGATAAAAATGAGTCAAAGCATCCCTTTAAAGTGTCAGTATGTAGGTGAGTATTATCTTGAAGGTGCTGTATTGGTATGCAGCTGTGACCTGTTGTAATAATTACGACTCATGCCCCGGAGAATAATTATAAATTGTAAAGTTCGTTATATAGGGTGACGAATTTAAGCGCGTTCAAATGGAAGAGGCCCAGATATATGTGTACACGCTTTCAACAAAATCGTCATTATATAACGACAGGGAATACTATGCATATGTATAGGAATTGAATTGAGAATATGAAGAAAAAGAAATAAAACATGAAACCGTCTAGTCTAGCTATAGTATTCTTCCAACCAAGCTCGCAGATCACCAATGGTGGGATATTCCAAGAACAGACTACCTCCCACCACCACCCCTAGATCTGTCCTAAACTTCTCTGCAATGACCAAGCTCATCAGCGAATCAACCCCCAAATCTGCAAAGCTCGCATCGTCTGTCAAATCGGCCGGGTCAAGTCCGGATTCCAACGAGATGATCCGAATCGCCTTGGAAGTCGTAGTAAGGGAGTCGACATCGACGGCAGGGGCAGCGGCGGGAGCCTTGGGCTTGAAGCCATTCACAACGGGAGGCTCACTCACAGGGGCGGCTTTGACACCATTGACGCCATTAACACCATTAGCACCATTGACAGCGATACTGGGAGTCGCTTTGATGCCGTTGACCACGGGATCCGCCACCATAGGGTGCGCCTGAGCGACGATAACCGGATATTTATGCTTCGATGAAGTCGAGGCGGCTATCGGGGGTGCTTGGGCATCGTCGGGTGCCGAGAAGAAGCGACTCAACAGAATGCGTGGGTATCGACGGAACCGTATCCCGCCTACCATACCAATCACAACCTCATCTTGTAATATATACACATCGCCAAGAAACACGCTTGGGTCGTCGACGGTGGGGATCATCTTCACGTATGATCGGTACTGGGCACCTGGTACGAGTGGTCGAGCGAAACGCATCGAGCGCCAGCCAGGCGTGACGCAGAAGTTGTTTTTGGTATCCATGGCGTCTGAGACGTTCATGACGAAGCCGGCAAGGTGGGCTACGCTGTCTATGAAGTAGGGGGGAACTGTCCAGCTACCGCCTTTCTCGGTGGTAAGGGTGATGTCAGCAAAGGCTTCGAGCCCGTGCAGCACCACGGACTGCATCCCGCGGTACTTTGTTGCATAGTCTACCAGATTGTTGGCAAATAGGAGGTAGGCCATGTTATGGGTGAAGCGGTTGGCAACGCCGGACTCGGCCAGGCGTTCAAGTTCCTGGATTCGGCCGTGAACCAGGTGAGTGACGGGGATCCAGGAGTTGAGCCATTCGGTAGGGTTATCGTAAATGAGGCTGGCGCTGGCAAACGGTTCATCAACAGTGCCGTCTGCTAGCACATTGTACCAATTCAAATTAGCGTTATTGGCGTCTATGTTAGAGGTGGCTAGGGAGACGCGGATGAATTGGTGAGACTCCACGTTGTTGTTGGCAACGAGCCCTTTCAGCACATCCAAATTGGCAATATTCATGTGGACCTGCTTGGTGTTGGGCTTGAGCTTCTTGTATAGATATTCGCCAAGTGTGTAGGCGATGTCAGCATGGATAGACTATTAATTAAGTCAGAATCAATAAATCAATTTTACCCGACTAATTGTAGCTCTGGGAGGAGAAAGTAAATCTTACCGACGTGACCACGCCACATCCATTCATCTTGTGACCCCAGGCTGCCGCCCGGAAATCTGTTTGCATCAAGTCCGACTGCATGACAACCGTCCCCGCTACACCATCAAAGCTTTGTTCGATAATCTGCTGGACGGTCGAGGTGCTCAGGTTCGACTTGGGTGCGGGAAGCGTGACGTGGGCTTTGTGAAGCCCCTTTTCCTCATCGTAGAAGGTGTTGCCCTTAGTTAATGCCCAGTCGCCCTTGTACTGGATCCAGTATCGTTTCTCGTTCCACGAATATGTGGGTAGATCTAGTAGACGCAATGACTTCTCGAAGGGATGGTGGTACTCACTCCATTCGATCTTGATGCCCGCACAATGGAGGGTGGCTAGGCTCTGCGCTAGTGTGGTCCAATTATCCTCTCCACGGCGCAGAGAGGGAACCGCCACGTTGACGGATGAAAAGGTAGACTTGACAAAGCCAATTCCAACCGGATGAGGGCCAACCTCAATCCAGATAGTCTCGTCATTCACGATCCCAATGCCGCGTGCCGCTTCGAGTGCAGACAGAAAATTAACGGCCTCACGCGTCGCGCGGCGAACGTAGTTCCCATTGACACTCTTTTCATCAAATACTACCTTGCAAAGCAAAGGAGAGACGACAGGAATCTGAGGGGCCCGGAAGAGCACTCCACTGGTGGCAAGCGTCTCGAACTCATCGAGGATGGGATCCATTTGGTCCGAGTGGAAAGCAAAGGGAACTTCTAGACAGAAACATTTATATCCGTCGCCTTCGAGAATAGGAGTTACAGTATCCATATCAAATTTGGGCCCGCTCAACACCGTGTCTTTAGGTCCATTGATGCAGGCGATCTCGTATTGTCGGTCACCCAAGCTCTCCTGAATTTGGGCTAAAGAGGCACGCACTGCAACCATCGTGTGACTACCAGCCTTGCACTTCTGTTGAAGAAGGGCAGCCCGTTGACCTACAAGAAAGATGGCATCGCTAGCAGACAGAACCCCGGCGACGTGCAGGGCTGCGTACTCGCCCAGGCTATGTCCAATGACCACATCTGGTCGCACTCCTAACGATGCCCAATACTTAGCCATAGCAATCTCTGAACAAACCAACGCTAGCTGGGTCATGACCGGGGAGTGTTGATACTCCTTTTCATGGGTACCGTCGATGACGGGAA
Organism: Trichoderma oligosporum; assembly: GCA_015266385.1. Classification (NCBI taxonomy): domain Eukaryota; kingdom Fungi; phylum Ascomycota; class Sordariomycetes; order Hypocreales; family Hypocreaceae; genus Trichoderma; species Trichoderma oligosporum. The sequence continues at coordinate 37,172 of JACBYL010000316.1, read as the reverse complement.
CAAAAGATGGGAAGCCTTGGCCTTGGGCGATAGCGTCTAGATGCAGAATCTGGGAACGAAATGAGGGAGACTGATGAAACAATTCGTAGTTGGACGACGAATACGACGCTCCCTGGCCGGTGAAGGAAAAGGCCACCGACGACGCTCCACCGTTCGGAATTGGTTCACGGGAATCTACCGAGTCTAGGGTGGTCTTTAGACGCTTCAAAGCCTGGGGAATGCTCGAAGCAGCAATGGCAACGCGACGGTTGTGGTGGTAGCGACGTGCAGTCGTGGAGTAGGACAGATCGGCTAACGAGACATCTGAGTTCTGTTCGAGGTAGTCAATCATCCTCCCAAGGTTAGCCCTAAGCGAGATCTTGCTTTTGGCTGACACAGCCACTACCTGCGTCGGCCGAGGATCTACATCTAGCACTTCTTCTCGCATTGGCCCGTCTTCAAGCAGGATAGTGGTGTTGCCTCCAGCTGCACTGAAGTTGTTGACTGCAGCCATCCGTTTCTTTCCTAGCGGCCGGGGCCACTCGGTCTTTTTGTAAGGAATGTGGACCTGTCGCTTTTCCAGGTCATCAGGGAAGATGGGATTGAGGCTGTTCTTGATGCCCACGTGTGGCGGGATGGCATTCTTCTGCATCATTAGGAGGATCTTAACCAGCGCTGTCACACCCGCCGCGGCTTCAGAATGACCTACGTTGGCCTTGACAGCCCCAATATAGAGAGGGTTCTTCGAGCTACGTCGCCTCGTCTTCGGTGCATAGACGTTGGTCACTGACTGAATCTCTTCTGCGTCACCAGCCTGGGTGCCGGTGCCGTGCATCTCGACATACCCAACATCTAGCGGGTCTAAGCCAGCTCGGTTTGCCACCAGCTTCCCCAGATAAGTTTGATGGCCTGCATGAGGATGCGTGATTGAAATTGCCTCAGCAGAGTGATTTGTTCCTGCTCCCAGAATAACGCCTAGAATGTTGTCGTTATCCGCCTCCGCATCCTCCAGTCTCTTCATGACGATGGATGCAACCGCGTCGGCTCGGCAATACCCGTCAGCCTCGCTATCCCATGTTTTGCATGCGTTGGGTGTCTTGGTCAAGAAATGACCATGACTGAGTCCCGCGAAGGCATCAGAATTGGTCAATACGTTCACGCCACCGGCCACTGCGGTGTCCACGTCTCCACTCCAGAGTGCTGTGCAAGCGGTCTTTTGATATTGTGGTTAGCATGTTCCTCCAGGGTAAACAAAGAAATCAGATTACCTTACCTGAATGGTTGCTAGACTGGAAGAGCAAGCTGTGTCAATGCTGTAACTTGGTCCCGAGAACTTGAAGAAGTAATTAATGCGACCAGGACCAAAGGCGCGACACCCACCGGGAATGAAGTAGGTGCTAATCTCTTGTCCAGTATTCACTTCACGGTAGTCATCACTCGCCTGGCCGTAGAAAGTCCCGATGCGGTGCAAATCTGTCGCAGCTGTTCGATTAGCGACATATCCTGCTCTCTCCAGGGCTTCATATGCCGTTACGAGCGCAAGACGCTGCATAGGATCCGTCTGCTCCGCTTCCCGCGGCGACATGTTAAAGAATGGAGCATCAAATAGACCCGGTTCGTCAATGAAGCATCCATACGGGGTATGGCTGGCGTTCATCCTCTTCCCTGCCGGATCATAGTGGGAATCCACATCAAATCGATCTGCTGGAATCTTGCGATGGACGTCTAATCCCTGTTCCAAAAGCCCCCAGAACTTTTCTGTATCGGTTGCACCACCAGGCATTCTGCATGACATGCCAACGATGGCGATCTTGGACTGCATTGGTCCTCGCGGTCCTCCTTCATCAGTATCTTGGTATTGATGAACCCACGGCATCATTTCCTCAGTCGATGTTTCTACGCTGAGGTTGTTCTTCAAAGAAGCTGCCAGGTCATGAATAGGGAGAGATATCCGGAAAACAAGCAAATGACACTGCGTCGCTCCCAGGCTCTGGGCCAGTTGCGCGACGCCCCGAATGACTTGGTCCCATTCGATGGCCTGTGTCAGAATTTCCGCAATGATGTGTTCAAACAGATCGATTGCATTGGTGGCTGGAAACGGCTTGCCAGTATTGGTCGAGTATACCGGCAACTGTGGCGTGAATCTGGCATTGAGCAACTTCATTGAGCGTGTTTGGACCACATGGTGAACATTTTCCAGGTTATATATATGCTCCGCATGACACAATCCTCCATACACTGGCAAAGCAATGCAATTGTGTTCGTGGAAGAACTTGGAATTGCGGAACATGGCCTGGAGTCGCGCGGGAGGGCCACTGATGGTGACTGAAGTCGCACTGCGTGCACTGATGAAGATCTTGCTTGGTTCGGGAATTTTCTACGTCACATGTTAGATCAATCACATAATGGATTCATAGCTAGGCTGGAAGAAGGCCAGACTGACCTCCTTTGCTTGGATGGCGTCCAGCTCATGCTGAACCTCGTCGACCGTCACATTCGGCAGAACGTACGCCCAAGAGTCTGGCGAGCTGCCTTCAGTGGTATCACGAGGTTCAAGATTTTGTGACACCTCGTCAACCAACACCCCCAATCGGAAGGCCTGTCGCACTACTTGGGCTCCTGTGAGGGGAAGGTCAGCCACAGTAGAAGCTATGGAGACCGCAGCTGTCGCCAGGAGGCCAATGCCGAGGCCGGCCAAAATGGTACTGGCACGATCGGTGCTGAAAGCATCCACGTTGTTCTCATAATAACTGATATTACACCGTCAGTACAGCTTCTCCTCCTACGAGTAGTATCTGCAACACAGTCTGCTCACCCAATGAGAGTTCCCAGTTCCAGCACACAGAGGAGGATTCCATCTATAGAACCACATAGCTGCCCCTTGCGAAGGTCGGTGAAATCTGCAAAGTTCAAGATACTCTCAAACGGGGGGATCAATCCTCGCAATACCGCAGGCTGTTGGCGCACTTCCTCCCGAATGGCCAGTGTGGCCTCCTCGAGGAACCGAGCGAGAATTGGGTGTCGTCGATCCTTACTGTGATTGTGAAGCTTATGGAAGACTGTCTGCAGGTCGTCCTGGGGAAACTCATTGCTAAAGTAAATAACCCTCATTTTGTTCGACACACGGTTCTGGATTATCATTTACCGAATCTCCCATAGCTGGTCTGTCGGATTTATATATCAAGATTGGCGGAATATCTCATCGGTGTCATCCATGAATCTCCCGACTCCATTTTAGAGATCATATACATTTCCAAACTCCGAGAGATAACATCGGGAATATAGAGAAGTGCCGGTCAATAGAGGCTCCAAGGCTGGGCTCTTTTTCTCAAATAACAAGATTATCAAAAGAAGTTAATTTACAACGATCCTTTCGGCCGCCTGTGTACATTTGTGTTCATGTCAGCAATATGACGGCATACGCACTATCACCAACCATCTAACTTAGAAACGGGTGGTAGTACCAATGAGCTAAAAAGTACTCGGTGTTCTAGCTTACCCGAGAATATCGGCCTCATTTACGATAACTCTATAGATGTCTTTTGCTTACAATTATGTCTTACAGCCTCTGGTGGCTTGGCAACACTAAGTTTCAGTTGCATGCAAGCCTCCAGAGTCTCAAAGCAGGAAAGCTTCAGCCAATTGCTCGCCGACTTACAATATACACACATCTGTATTGGATGGTAGGGCAATCCAGACCGCCTAGAGGAATCCTTCCGACAATATCTGGATTAGCTAGCCAGCCAAGCATTGGCTCGGCCGATTGATCTTAGCCTTGGTGGGATCTTACGTTACCCTATGAGAGGATCACGAGCAATACGATGCGTGCATAAAGCATAAGTCCCGATACTCTGTGCTTATTAGTCCAACCGGTGGTGATTTGATTAAGCAGGCCCGAGGTTTCACAGAATCCTCCATCACCCGTAATACCACCCTTCAGCCTTGAGTCATACCAAGTGAGACCTGCAGAGGATCTTCAGATAGCCAATTCCTGATGTATTTGTATAAACCTGACTGTAAAGTCCGAAGGCCGACATAATGGAACGCCCAGTCACCACGCCCTCGTAAATGGAAACCTTTACGAAGTACATGTATAGAAACCATAGAAACAATATAAATAAAATTATAACACGAAAATACTGCACCCCAGCTTGATGTCCAGGAATTAGGACTTCATTAGCTCAACCCATCTACGTCCCTCGATTGTCAGACCGTTTCCTCGATGATCGACCTCTCGCAATTAGAGGCTTGCACTCTAGAGCTATCCAGTGCGCTCCAAACCCTCATAACCAAAGATCACCATACCGTATTCTCCCATACAGACTCAGCGACCAGCGAAGCGAGAGCAGATTCCCCGGATGCCTATCGAGCTCGAGAACTGGCCCTGGCGAACCTCGCTAAACTTCAAATCATGTTGTCCGGGCCAGCGGACTTTCTACAGCAAATGGCGCTTCAGGTATTCAAGACGTCATGTTCTCCTTTACGATTTTGTTTTCTGCGGTCGCTAGACTGACGGAATTAACCTCGGCAGACCCAACTCCTGGCTTGTATCCAATGGTTGGGAGAGTTCCAAGTTCCTGCATGCATTCCACTCGACGGTAGTGCGTTGATGAAAGATGTATCAGATCTTATTGGCGTATCAGAGACGCAACTTGGCCGCATCATCCGCGTAGCCAGTCTGGGAGGGTTTTTGCAGGAGCCAACACCCGGCCATGTCGCTCACAGTCCATTGTCAGCCGCATTTGTGGCCAAGCCGTCCTATCTGGATGCCGCCATGTTTCTCGCTGGTACAGCTGCTCCAGCAGCATGGAAGATGGCCGCCGTGACCAAGCAGGCGCGAATTTCGCCAGAACAAATGCAGCGAGAGGTGGTCTTCCATAAGCGTTTCTTTGAGGATGTGGAAGAAGCCGAGCTCCCCCGTCTACAGCGGCAGTGGCAGGCATATCTCCGATATGGGCTTGGACACTATTGCGATACCGCGACGGATATTCTCACTTGCTTGGAAACGCTCCAAATGGATGCGGGGATGGTGGTTGAGGTATGTTTCATAGTTTCATAGTGCTAGTCCTCAGGTGTATGCATATATTGCCGATAGTTGGCTAATATCAGTCCCTTGCCTTGTCTAGGTTGGCGCACGATCGACTGAACGCGTGTTAGCTCTCGCCAATAAGAACCCGTCTCTTCGCTTAATTGCCCAACTGAGGCCTTGTTTTTCTTCTGCGTCATCATCATCTATCGGCAAGAATGGCAACTCAGCCTTGAAATTGCGGCACCCACGCATCCAGGTCCAATATCGGGCGCCGGGCACCCCACAGCCAGTTGAGGACGCTGCCATCTATATCATCAACTTTCCTATTCCAGAACCTGGGGCCACGTGGACATCTCTCATGGAGGAGATTGAAAACGAGCTCCGGGCGCATTTGACTGCACTGCAAAAAAGGCCTACCGCCATCTTGGTGCTCACAGTCCCGGCACTGCCCGAACGGGGCACGATACATGCAGAGCCCGGCATAGAGTCGCGGCTGCGAGATCTTGCCTTGATGCAGCTGTCAAATGAGCGTGAGCATGAGATGTCAGAGATCATTAGCTTGCTAAATGGGATGAGTGATGGGCATGGTAGACTAGTGTTGATGAATAAGGTTAGGTCGGTAGGCCACGATGGCGCAGTCGCCTTGGAGATCAAGTACCAAGCCTATCCGGACCGGTAGCCCGCCGTGGAGTGTGATCCTTCAGGGAAGCTACTTTTGATTAGTAGATTTAAATTGGTAGCGCAGAGAGGTGATAAGCAGCAGCTGTTTGTAGGAGCTTTTACCAGCTCCGGATGATAAAGTATTAGTAAATGGATATTCTCAAGAAGGGTAATTAATTCATAATATCAACAAAGGAACATGATTTATGATGCAGCTTTACAGCCTCATGGCTGCCTAGATAGCAGTCATTCGTAACATACAAATCCCAGACAGGGCATCCCAGACGATAGTACGGAGTAGTATCTCATAGAACATGGGGTGGTGCTGTATCGAAAGAGACGTTATTTCGATCTAGACCATTCTCAGATTGATAGTCGTTCAATATGTCCATATATAAGAATCTTTAATATAATTTCCATCCCATAAGCTACCGCGGGATAAAATGCCAACGTTACTGTTGTTTCCAAGCTGTATTGGCACAGAGGCTGCTTACAAGGGGCCAATCGGATAGCCTGCAGAGAAAGCGCACCTAAGTGTCTATTTTGGCACTAGGGAAGGGCCTTTTAGCTTCTGCATGGCTTACCTTCAATTACTCATGATAGGTTCAATTCTCATCGGGAATGGATAATGAAAAAGGACATTTGAACGCCCAGGATTGTACAGACATCAAGATCAAAATTGTATAAATATACGTTTTCGATCGTGTTCACAATGGCTTAACTGAATAAATAGAAAAACTAGTAGAAAAACACTCTAATATAGACATCCTAAAACTTTCTATGAATCCACACATAGATCTCTAACATCCTTTGGGACGTGAAAACAAAGAACTCTATAGAATCGGCATCATAATCGTGAAGCATCAAAGAATACCAAACTACCGTAGCAGACCCATAATCTCCGCCGACAAGTCGCGAAGACGCTTGCGCAGGCTCTCTTCCATCTGGTCCAATATGGAGGTGGGAAACGGAAACAAGCTCTCAAACGATGTCCACAGCTCCGCGGAGTTATCGAAGGGAGGAGTCGAAGGCGCACCATCGCGGCCGCCTGCCATCTGAAATCGTTGAGAGAGAGTATTCACTAAACGTTGTACGCGATGCAACTGACTTAGGATCTGTTGCCCAACCAGACGCGCTTGATCTTTACAACCAACACCATAGTTATGCTTCTCCCCCAGCTCACTTTGCGGCTGGTTTGGAAGATCCAAGCTCATCAAGTCCCAGTTGGGACTCTCCGAGTCCAAACTTGGGATTTGCCGGACTACCGTCGCATATGTGGCGAGAATTTTGAGGAGAATGACTGACAAAATGACAAGAAGATATCCGTCGTCGGTGCAGTCACATTGAAGCATCTCGTTGATGGCTTTCACCGCCTGCTCATTGGAGCTAATGACAGAATGGATCGTTGGGAGGTGGCGAGGCCCAGGTTGAATTCGCATAGACGCCGAGTACGAATTTGATGATAAGGAACAAAGGCCCTTAAGTAGGCTAATATTTGAGTTAAAGTTGTAGATCAGTCCTGGGATATCCTGACTATCTGCAGGCTGAACCGCCGGTTCCGACGCCTCCACAGCGGAAGGTGTGTGGCTGGAGGCCAGCAGGGAGGTGAAGTCGTCACCATCCGGCAGGTCTAACATGGAGAGAGAGAGGGAAGTGGTTGGGCATTCATCTAGTAATTGAAAGTTGAACGGGGTCGACATGGTGGAATTGGCTGACGCAAAACCCACGGGAAAAAATTGTGAATAATTCTCTGAGGATGGTGATACAGGGGAAGGCTGCATGCCTTCGGGCTCAGACATGGTTGCTGACAACCACGTCTGCGTGACCGGTGGAGGAGGAGAGATGAGATTGCGCGCTCGATTCCCAGGTTTGCGTCCAGCCCGCTTCGTTTCGAAATACTCACAGACCTTTCCTTGCTTTGCACAGCGAGCGCAGCTCGGTTTCTCTTTGCTACATTTGATCTTCGAGGCAGCACACCTGTTGCAGCTGTCCCGCAGCCTGCGACCTGTGGGTGCTGCAGCCATGGGAAGGGCAGATTGCAGCGCGTTGGAAGCCATTGGACGCTGAGATAATTATCAATGTGTATGCATTGGAGAAGAGAAGAAAAAAGATTCTACTGAGGCTGGGATGACCAGGGTTAATCAATAAAATGGCATCTGCCCTCTCGCTCCTCCCGAGGACCCCCTCGTCATCTTGAGATTAAGGCTGCCCACCAATCACATCATTGGATAGTCTGTGATCCTTTGAAATCCTTACTATGAAGTGAATAAAGCAGTGGATTCTCACCAAGAGCCGCGAAGGAGTTAGGCTACATTAGGTCTTCCTGATAACCTTACATAATTGTCACTTGCTCCGACTGGTCCTTTTATACCCCATTGTAAGGGGCAATGCCAGCCCAAATTGCTGGCATTGTCGAATCTTTTGATTTATTGGCTCAACTGACACCCCTTCCAATTGGCATTGCACTAGTCTATCTCTGGGATTGATTACGTATAGAATGGGTATAAAAGTATAATAAAAGGGATAATGAATCCCGTCTTATTATTCTCTCTTCTTCTATATATGATAGAATACCCAGCTCTTCCTTGATTACGTACGTGAAAGGTTTGTGTAATAGAGGCTGTGCCATCCTAAGAATTACCGGTAGGCCCTTCTATTCAAATACTAAAAGATGCACTAGTTTTGGCATTCGTACTGATGTTGCACCTTATACATATCTTATATAATGAGCTCAACACTTGCCTTGTTACCTATTGACTGTTAAGTATTCTTGGTATGTGGTGCAAGGAGCTAATGGTGGTCGCATATTGATAAGGGCGCTGGCGAGGCTTAATGACAAAGAGCTTTATGCACTGAAAACTTATACCAAGACAGAAAATCTACATTTTCTGCATACACAGCTCATTTAATTGTTATTAAAATATATGGAGGCTATCAAATAGTAGCAAAGTTTTTTTATTTTTAATATATATTTCTAATAATCTAGTTTACACAAGAGTACTTGTATTTGTCCTTACGAATTATAACCCAGGCTCTAATGTATACCTTAATACTAAGTGACAAGGCTACCCTACAAGTTCTTTATGTGCTAAGCAATTCTGATCTACTACCCTTACTTATTACTGTTATTTAATCTCTTGTGTATTTAGTGAGAATATGTATAATAATTTAATCATGGCTAAGTAAATATATAAAAATAAATAAAATGATATTTCTTCTTAATTTTTATCAATTTATTTACTTGGTATTTGTAAAGTCTATATTAACATATAGACTAGCTAGTATTTACTCTACTAGAGCAAGGATCGCGGCTGAGATACTTTATTACCCTTGTCCATAAGCCCTAGTCAGTATGTATGCATCCCCAACCACTTTAGCCGGATAATCCCATCCTCCAACCGCAGAGGCTTTTTTTTTATCGTGACTTGTTGTTGGCACAAGCTCCTTGTTGGCCACTTACTTTTTGGAGGAGCATGGCACACGATCTCGATATAGAATGGAAACCGTACGCTAGTGATGCTCTGTATGCCTCTATTGCTAATATACTGCTCAAGAATCTGGAAATATTCTCTACACAGTATTTAATACGAGATTCGGAGTAGTAATATGTATTTCTATAGTATAGCACTACGATAAATTGGCAACTCTATAGATTGGACAGGGCGTGTTTATTGGGTACTAAGAATTCTTATAACATAGTCGGGTAGTAGAGTCAAGTAAAGTTTAAAATTGGATTTAATCTAACTGCAATATTATCGACCGACTAGCTAATTTATCTAATAAGTGTAGTCTTACATATATACTGACTGGTAGATTTGTCATCACTTTGACCACTCAATGCTCGCGGTGACCGAGAAATTGGATCCCTGATCACTCGTGATCGATGGTGATCGACATCTTCTCAATCATTGGCTGATCCAGATTATGGTTGTTCTAGGTGCGTACCAATGTGACATATAATAAACCGTAGGTCTGTTGGTGTACAGTAAGTTTCTATATATAAAAATGGATATCTAGATCGTGATGCAAACATTTTCTTAAAATGAAATTGTGCTTGTGGCCTAGAGCAAATGGTACCTGAAGATCTTTTCGTGATGTGGTCCCAATAGCCAGCTAAATCGGAATCGAAAGCTCGATCTACCAGAGCTGCTTTAACGCCTTATACAAGGTGTGTTTAACCGACGTTTGACAAACTTTCCAGCCTGTTAGATTTGTGGAATAAATAGGGGAGACTGGATAATGCTTTCAAAATAAAAAAGGCCGTTGCTCTATATCTCTTATCTTAAGCGTGAAGGGGAATATATAGAATAAGCTTGATTGTATCTTAGTCTATATCAAGCATCGATCTGTTTTATTACAGACTAAATCATTATTACAGCACTACAATAGCGTTCATTTAGCGTCTTGCAATTTGAATTAATGAGAGAGGCTATTGATTTTGTGTAACTATATTGTAAATTACGTGGTATTATAATGGGGTCCCGCCTGGCACAATATCAACCAGGGCTTCGTCTAAATATCCAATCAGCTAGCACCGATCTCCAACTACGCAGATCTGTCTATATATCTGAGCAATTGAGACATCTGGAGCTCCTATATGTTTCTTCAAATCTAAAAGATCGACAAAGCAAGACTGCTAGATAATGGTAAGTAGACAGATAAGGATTATATATATATCTAACGAGCGCTTGAATAATGCAAATGAATTTATTTTGTTAAATCATTCCTTAAATAGCAGCTAAATCCCTTGTAGTAAGCTACTTTAACCCCTGACATGGCCCCTACGCTAGGTTTATAGGTCCATTGTCTCTATTGGAAAAACCTCAAGCCTTTTCCCAATATCTGACCCAAAATTAACAATTTATTCTATATAGCATAATAAGTACTTTGCCCTATTAAAGAGTAGTACAAGTATGACAATATGCCTAAGATCAGCGGGTCTTAAAAATCCCCAGTAGAGAAACTTTCAGGGGTTAGAATGCACATACAAGGAAGTGTGGTAAGATATACAACGGCTTGAACGGGTAATTTTCCGGGTAGATACCAAGACAGCAAGACCGGTTTTATTAGCCCAAAAGAACGAACCATTCAAGTGCGGAGTAAAATAGTAATTATGAAACACGGGCTGGTTTTAGCCAAGTTCTTACAGCGAACGGGTCTCGGGACGACAGAGCGCATTCGCATTTTCGGCTTGTCGGTCTAGCTAAATATTTATTTTGCATATCATCGTTTCCTGTCTTGTCTCGAATAGATTGTCTAAGAACAAGGATCCTTTCAATTCCTTCACATCTCAGCATTCCACAGATCACAGTCGTAGCAGCATTATGCGTGAAGGACTGCCACGAATCGCAGTCGAAGTCGTAAAAGTTGAATTTGTAGGCAAAGTTGAGAAGCTGTAGAAAAAGAGGGGATTTTACATAAGTAAGAGTGCAGAATAAGTCTCTCACGATAGCCATGAATTTCGTGTCTCTTTTTAGAAACGGCTATGTACCTAGTAATAACTTTATATGCTTCTCCTTCTCTTTACTGATTAGGCTAAAATTGCCTTCACTCAATATAATCATCAGTGATCCTACCAGAGTCACTTCTTCTACACTATTGGTTAATGGTGCATCCCTCGAGTGCCGTGATATCCGTCTCCAACTTCGAACTCGGAACTCCTGTGTCTATATAAGGCATACGTTTTGACTCTTAACGAAAATTATCTGCCATTCCATAGAGAATACTCAACTTCTTCCATCTTGACGCCTACTCTACTCAACTATAACTTCAAATCAATCACAATGGTCTCTCTTATTACAGTTCTGGTGTTGGGTGCCGCGTCTATGGTCTTAGCACGACCCAGTGGCGAGAATTTACGCCGTGATATTTACAACTACTGCAACGTAGACATTGGTGAATCTTGCCCTGGTGGAGGATCCTGTGGATGCTGTGGTATTGATTCTAGTGGCTTCGGTTCTGCCAACATCATCTACTGCTGCACTACACAACAAGAGTGCTAGATATAGGTACAACTCATACAAGCGAGTGTAAGTAATGCAATGTTCTTAATATTGAACGAGCTGATTGATAGAAAATAACTCACAAGATGTAGGATATCTTCAATCACCTTGACACATATAGTACATGGATGATCACGTTTTTTATATGGAACATCAGTGATGTCAACATCTGATAATCGAGGAGGCACACTACATGGACATGTATCACCGGCCAGTGATAACCATAGCTAGTATGGTATATAGTGAAGAAGAATAAGAATGAGAATATTTATGAAATTAGGGGTTGCTCCCCAGAAAGTTAAACTACATCAACGAATTCGTCAGTGATAGAGGAGATTGATAAACTGTAAGCATAATATGTAATAGACGAGCGGTAAGATTTAATAAGATTCAATAAGTGAGCAGTGTATTCAAGAACATACAGTTCACAAACGGTGTTTCCTCCGGGCTAGATAGATATCTTCAAGATATCCAGGCACTGAATTGACCAGATATGTATCTCAATGCCTCAAAAGAATTTTCTTCACATTAAATATTGGACTTATACTCATACAGTTAGGTAAGTATCAATAAGCACTCCTCTAATTGCGTTATACATGGTAATAATACTTCGACCTAAAGATTTAGAACCGCGTTGTATTTTGAAATATATTCGTACTGTATGTGAATTTCGAGATACCTTTTCCCAATTTGGCCAAGACAGTCTGCATTTATGATAAAAAAAGGCAGCTCGATGTCATCATGTTTCATGTTTGCCTTTCTACGCTTACTTCATCAGAACACAGACCTAGATTATATGCTTACCCTCATTAATAATTCACCTCTCTACTATAACCTCTGAAAAATTAGTATTTGAAAATATGCTTTGTTGGGCTTACTTTTTATAGGAACTTACTATGATGATATATATTGAGGAGAAGGAGGCATTGTGCACCCCGGTCTGCGGCTCAAAATTAATACGAAGTAGTTTTCAAGTACATCTAAGAGCTTATAAAACTGCAAATGTGAATGAAGTTTCTAAGGTTGGGATGTTAGCAATTTTACTAGGATCTAATGAGAAGTATATGAATTAGTTTTGGTTCATTTAAAGTGAAAAATGGAAGTTAGTCCTCTATACGGTCCTTATTAACGAAGCATTTAAAATCCTAATTAACCAAATATAGCATTATATTTATATAAATAATGGATAAGATGTTTAAATTATACTCTTTACAATGGGCTTCACTTTCCCACTCTCTTATAACCAAGTTAAATAATTCCTAAAACTCCAACGCTGATAGAAACTATTAATTTGAAAGTAGTAATTTGTTGACTTGCTCAATCCTAGATGATTTGATGATACATTACTCTATCTTAAAGCAGATTACAAGTACTATAAGTATTTTAAGCTACTGCATTATTTTATCTACTATAAATTGAAATTAACTTTTTTTTATTTAAAAAAAAGACTTACATCTGGTTATATCATACTATTAAAGATATGCAAATCCTAAACTTATATTGTCTTTGAAACTTCAACCCTTTTATTTCATTCTTGCTACGCTTCTGTAATTCGTATATTCACATTTAAATGATCAAACACTACTATGTATCATCAATTATTCCCATCATCATTTATACCACAAAGAAAAAAAAGCAGTCAAATTAATTACAAACATCCCAGATATCAAGATCCCCGGCCCCACAGGCCAATCGGGCAAAATAACTTAGCCAAAGTACGGAGTAGTGGATCCCGAAATCCCTTGCCCTTGCTCGCACGTGGCAGATTACATACCTCTCATTGATCGCCGAACGACTTGATCGGATCGACCATCATTTATTCCTCCCGCTGCGTGTGATGAGCACTAAACACAAATTACACTTCTATATAGTGCTAATTATTTATTCTAGACGATTTCCGTCTGAGTTGCAGAGATCGAGTCGAAATCGTGGGGGGCGTGGGAGATGTTTTAAGATTCACAGTGGAGCTAGAGCTGCATGTCGACGACTGTCACAGCGCTTTCAAAGAAAGTGATAATATTGGAGAATTTAATGAGCGTACAGAGTATGAATTAAAATTATAAGTGTATAAATTGCATTTTCAATAGATAATTCTGTCGGCCTAGAAGCTGAAATTTTGTAAAAGAAATTCTGACATCTCGCTATATTGCTGTGAAGTAATAAGGACTGAGCTCCAAAATACACACAACTATTTTGAATCGAATTAAATTAGAAAAAAAAAAAACCCCTCTATTATATCATTAGAGGAAGTATGAGTGTAGAAAAAATAGCCAATGATGCCGTGGTATCTGAAACTAGGAATTTTGGTCATTACCCTCCCTGCCTTTCGGCTATCCAACCATAGCGGTAATACATTGCAATAAAGCATAACTTCGTATAAGCAAAATAATTTCCCCAATTTTCATACATAAAGTCATTGCATCAAAGAAAGAGTTTTTCTTATTCTGCTTCCCTAAATCATATGAAGCTGTAGCCTGTCTCCAGTCGATTCCCGCACCTCATATATGCCAACATGGCCATCCAAATCGCCAACATTTAAGAATTTTCCATCCGCGGAGAAGTGAAGTTCCGAAACTCGTGAAAGATCTTCAAATTGCTCAAAGCCTTGTTGAGGGCTATAATCAATAGCCAAAGCCTCTGGATCTGGCCAGCTCCAAACCTCCTTACCCGTTATGACGTCTAAGATGACGAGGGTCCCTCGGGCACCAATTTCAGCTCCGGTCGCGTGACAATAAGCCACAAAGCGACAATCGGGTGATAGGCACGACGTCGTATTGGGGATGCCAAAAGTTCGTGTTGAGTTAGCCGCAAGATCCCAGACAAGAACATAGCGATAAGGGACTGTCACAGGGCTGAGGTTATAGCCCGAGCCCCCATTTGTGGCAGGAACGGCACGAAAGCTAGCGGGGATCCAAATAGACACAACAGCGCTTCCGTATGTAGCTACATCGCAGGGAATTGCCGTGTCTAACTCTTTATGTTGCCACGGCCTTGCGACGCGATATGGTTTATCTGAGCCGCCTTCGTTGGTCTCCCATGCGACTAGAAGTGTCTCCCTCTCAGGAGGTGGGTGGCCTTGGCGTGGAGGGCGTGGTCCAGCAGCGATGACAAGCAAGGGGCTCGTCTTTGACAAAGCAAGCTCTGGGTACTGAGGAATAAATGGCAGATCAATCTTATTTAAGTCAATAGTGCGTGTCTTGACAAATGGTTTCTTCTGGGGTGTAGCCCTGTAAAGATCAATCAACCCCTTTTCTCCGGCATATATAGCAAAAGAGCTTAGAGCACCGTCGTAGGATTCGATTTGAGATGAAGTCCATCGATCAGCATCGTCAATTGACTGCAGGCATTTCTTCTTAGCCCAGTTCCAAATTTCAATTTGTCTACCGAATCGAGTAGCGATGGCAATGAGATTTGTAGGCTCAGAGAGAATAGCATGGCTACGGATCAGGTATTCGCGAGAGCGGGACTGAGCTGATGTGTAAGACGAAAACTTGATCACCTGCTGAACGGTACCTCCTGCCGTGGACCAAACTTTGACTACATTATTTCCGTGCTTTGTCGCCAAGGTAGAGAGACTCGAAGATATGTCGAGGTAGTGGACAGGGCCATTCTTTTTATCATCAGACTGAAGGAGCTTCCAAAGGACAACCTCAGCAGGGCGAGAGGATCTTGGCGGCGGGGGGAGAAGTTCTGAAGGGTCTGGCGGCTTGTAAAAGTTATGAGACGCCCTGCTGCGGCGTGGTGGCGGCGAGAAGCCGACCGAAGTAGCATCCGGGGTCGATGCGGCGGCTGAAGCCTGTGAAGAGCGATGAGTGCTGATGGATGACCTATCTGACGAATCTCGAGAAGGCACCCGACCAGGGGTTTTCGGAGTGGGTAGTGCCGGTAATGGCTTTGATGGAGCAGGATAGAGGCTGTATCCTGAAGTGTAGTAGTTGGATGAGGCGTTGGATAGTTTGCGCTGTGAGGCTACTGACTCTCGTCTACTTGTCTGGGGTCGATCCCTAGATGGCGGTCTCCTGGGGAGAGATCCTCTCGAGTCTCTTTGTAGCGGCATATGATATTCATCAACGATATCCTCGCTCTCCTCAAGCCATTGAGCGACGGCTTCTCCCTTAGACGGGGGAGGCATTGGATAGTCGCGAGGCGAGGCACGATAGTGTGCTTCTGTGTTCATAGTGTCTGAATTTCTTCTAATATCTTGAAGGGAGTCAAACAATGGGGCATTGCGTGGCGATGATTGGGATGAGCCTCTGGTATCTATGCGATGCAGGGCATCTCTGGGATTATAAAAGAAGAAAAAAAGTGTTAGCTTCGTGGAACCACGCGATCCAAATAGGTATTGTAGGCTATGGCATTGGTCTGGCCAGACTGGTCGAGCCCCCGGATCAAGTCTAAAGCAAAGAAAGGAGAGAGGGGGGGGGACTGAGGCAAACTTACGCTATCCGATCCAGATCTGTAGCAAAGGGAGGCTCCATGTTGGCTGGGGGTGATGCTCAGTTGTGGAACCCAATTACGGATAACCAGACCGAGATGGTGTAGTAGAAAACAATGTGCCCTTTTCCCCCGCGGGGTCGACGAATAGAAGATATACGAACAAGTGGCATGCGCAAAATGACTAGTTAACAGGAGGACTTCAAGTAGCAGTTCTTTGCTTGTAAATGTGTTTCGGGGAGTTGAGAGAAGAGTGTATCTTGGTTGGGGAAGCGATTGAGTGTTCACGGCCAGTGATTGTAGAAGCAACGTTTTTCAATGCTAACGCTTCCTCGCTTGGATCAGGAAAGTAATTTTATAAGCTAGGTAAGATACCTTGCGAGAAAGCTCTTGCTGGAGGAGATTGTTAAGTGAAGAAAGTAAAAATAAGAAGAAATTGGTTTAGGAAGAATTCAATGAATGGAGTGTCTGGACCGACCAGCTGCAGACTAAACAGCCGATAGCTTGGGGAAAAAACACCGGGCCGAGACTACATCCTCCGTTGAAGAATGGATGTTTGTATGTTATTAGTAGCGGGGTGTATATACAAAGTACATACGAACTCCCTGCTCTGTACAAGTACGGTTATGGATGTGCGATGGGGACGCTACGGAACCCATGTCCTATATATTATATGAACATTTGGTAGAGAAGAGTCTTTGGTCATGCTAGACTCTTAAGTAGGGTCCTAATTTCCCTAGGCCAAACGCCACAACGCCACCAGTCAGACAAAGACCCAATTGGCCAGTAGAAGGGTAGCGTAGTTTTTGATTGGCGAGAGGTCAATTTTGCGGGACTATCTCGGACCCCCTCTCTGGTGGTCTTGAGCCGTGGCGCTTGTCCTATCTGCATTTCGCCCAATGACTTTTACCCGATGAATGAATCAAGTCCTTTGCCGTACGCCTAATTGTACGTCCAAGTAGGTGCTTTTATTTACCTGGAAATCCGAATGTGTGTGTACCTGTGACTCCGTCTTTTGCACAACTGCGTATCTACCACGAGCTATAATTTTTTTTTTCCCCTAGAAGCTAGTTGATGACATCGTTCCATTAGTATACTTAAAACAGGCGCATAGAATAGCTTCTCAAGCGAATGGGAGAGACGCAGGTACCAGGGAGGGTGGCAGAACGTCTCTCTCCGCACCAGTGGTACCAGTGAGACATGCGGCTGTGGGGTGGCTACTGTTAGTTATCCGAGAGAAGGCCCAGTCAAGCGTTAACGATTCAGCCAACTAGGATATTGCATCAGCTGCTTCCCAGGGTGGCTTCTCCAGCCGCTTCCCCCAGTTGTCTGGACCATCAACACAATGACTGGTAAATAATGATGGATGGCCATGTGGCCATACAAGGTTATAAAGACCAGTAGCAACTGCTGTTCACGCTGTCAGACGGAGACGGAGAGATGGGCCCTCAGCAATTGAGAAAGTGAGGGAATATGATTTGCTGTTGATGAGGATGGTGATGGAGATGATACTGCTGTGCAGCTTGGTGAGACATACATAGCATAAAGGACGCGAAATCTGCTCTTCTCTCCGTCTCTACCTCTTTTTCGCGCCTTCGGCCATCTGTCGTCTCGAGATAGTAGTGAAACAATAGCGTACCAGGCGGTAATAATGAAGAGATGATAGCCGGAGTACTAGGTTTATTGCATCCTGGGCAGAAGCATCCTTGCAATTGTTGTTGACCGCACATTGCCGGCTATGGGATAAGGAAATCACAAGCTTTTAATAAACATGATCACTAGCAGCTTAGGTCAGGTCACTTATACGAAATACTTTATGGAGTATAGAGTACACTGCAGGGTTCAAAGTACTAGCACTTTAGCTTCGTTATGAAGTTAAACGAGCACTAGTGGAGTAAAGAACCAATCTCTTATATTAATTGCTTGCTTAGTTGCTTAAGTGATTGATAAGGCGTCAACAAGTACTTGTATTTCCCTTCTCTAGTTCGTTCTGAATTGTTCTGAATTGTTCTGAATTGTTCTGAATTTCTAATGTGCCTTTCATTCTAAATTTCGACTACATTAAAACTTTGCATAGGGGGAGGAATTTAGCGTTTTAGCGGTAACTACTTGCTTGCATTACTTAGTGGGACTTCTGTCGCTAAATGGGTAGGTCTAGGTATGTATTTCTTAATTGCATATTTTATATTCATGAAATACTTGTATGAGGCAACCCCCAAACCTAGCTCAAGCCGTCAATGAAGAGAGACCTCCATACAAATCCCTGCAGCCTCAGACAGCTCCCGCCAACATGAAATACGGTGTGCGGAATACGAGCAGCCTAGAATAGAACTACTTCTCCGCATTACACAGTGTTATCCAGTATCGCGAATCGGTCAAAACTGACAAGTCAGATGCCTTTCAAAGCGAATTTGTTGCTGCTCATCACGCAGCGCATCTGGCATCATCATTAACAGAGGTCCGTACAAGTATATACATCATCAGTAGATGTGACTGGGAAATTGGACAATAAATTGTGGTGACGACGCCCCGCAGCTGCCGCCAATGCGATGCCAGCATACGGAAGAGTGTGCTGCGTACCAAGTACAAGTAAGATATATCCAAATTTGCTTCAGCAGGGTTTGCCAATGACAGCCTTGCGCTTCCTCTAGCCTAGCAGACTCGCTGTACCCAGCAGGATTTACAATTTAGAATCCTACAGCTATGCCTGTGATCCTACTCGTACACTCAGAAAAAGATGGAGTGGGCCAACTTTAGCTGCATCCCGCTTCCATTAACCCCTAGACACCAAGCAATACAGTACAACAACTAGTAGTATCTACTGGTACGGAGAAAGTGTCCACTCACAAAACCTGCTGCTAGGGAGATGACATAAACTGCGGAGCACTAACAGCCAAAGAAAGTCCATGGGATTTGAGTGAGGAAGAAGTTTGGATGGCTTTGCTTTCATCCGCCACGCAGCACGACACAAATTGCGGTTCAACGATAAAGTGGGTAAAGCTTCTTATGCCCAAAAGCGAGGCGATATACGGAGTATAGTAATAGAGTATCCGTAAAAGTGCCAAGCAACGGCTGCACTCTCTACCCTCCCATCAAGCGATCGCCTAGAGGCTGTACTTGAAAACACAAATGAATTCATAACCGGCGCTAATACGATTAGGGCTGTTCCCGAGGCCACAAAACAGTGGTGGTGTTGTTGTCACCCTTACCAAGGTCTCTGAAATGGACATTCTTCCGCCTGCTGGACACCCTCAACTTCAACAATCCCAACAGGCGCTAGTAGATCAAATTCGCCATATCAGCTTCTCTTCGCGGAAAGAATCGTCGCCGAGAGGATATCACGTTTCATAGTTGTATTCCATGATTCTACATTATCGTAAGATGGCCTAACCCTGGGCTGGAATAGGTACGCAGAGAATGCAGCAACTTTGCACTAAGTAGCCCGCATCGTCAGCATTATCATCAGGCGCCGCGACGCCCCGGCTGGTCGACTCGGCCCGTCCTGCTAGCCAAGCCAACAGAAAGAAATTTAACAAGACAAAAGCTTCTAGGTAGTAGAATCCTGCACCTAATGAAGAAGCTTTTTTATTAGGGATAGGGAGTCAGAGATTAATGCTTTCTCTCCTGTCAGCTTACTTGTATTTCACGTAGCATCTCCCAGCCATTTATGGCCAATCAATGACTGAGGAATTCGCACGTCTTATCACTCCCATAAATATTTAGTATTAATAGCGTCTCGTAGTGGCCACTGTCGAATCTAGGCGATGCAGATATTCACTAGAGCATGATGAATATACCACTACATTGGTAAATAGTACCAGCAGAGAGCTTGGAGAATCTTAATCTTTCTCCTGAGAACTCTAGCGGAAGAATTATCTTGAGCTTAAAGAGGGCGCTGAAGATAGTAAAGCGTATGCTGCTCATTACGTGTAGTCGCAGTCTTTAATGATGGCCGGCATCTCACATATAAGATGCATCAATTGACAGAGCGCCACTCAGGCAGATGCATCGAAGTCGCTATTACTATTTCAATGTTTTCAACAAGATTCACGAAATACTTGATTTGCTCCCTCCTCTCCAGTATGTAATCGCATTCACTCATGCCTTTTCCTCACGTGCTTCAAGCACCATATGCAGGCTTCCCCTCACGACTTATTTAAGACTAAACCATCGAATCATGTAACCAACATACGGCGGCGACAGGTCTTTCAATATGCAGAGCACCTCCGCATTTTCTGCTGGCATCTATTGGTTAACTTTCGAGATTAATATCACATTTGTTCTCTCAAGGTTTCATCTTCATTTCTAGCCTTTACATCAAGCCCATTATCAGTGATATCGGATTAAAGGTAGTACACTATGGCAACTAGCCTGAACTACAAGACTTTCCAGCTTGGAGACTTCAAACTCGTCTCTGGCGAGACCATACCGAATGCATTCATCGCTTATAAGACTTTTGGCCATTCCTCCTTTCCCGCCATCATCTACCCCTCCTGGTTTAGTGGTAGCATCTCTGAGAATGAGTGGCTTATTGGTGAGGACAAGGCTCTGGATCCTCGTCGATATTTTATCATTATCCCAGCTCTCTTTGGCAATGGGCAGTCCAGTAGCCCGTCCAACACTCCCCGCGCGTCTCCACTCAAGCCGTTCCCTAATGTCACGGTGAAGGACAATGTCACGGCACAGCATCGTCTTGTGACAGAGGAATTATGTGTGAAGCATGCACGTATGATATTGGGATGGAGCATGGGTGCTGCACAGACGTATCAGTGGTTGACTCAGTATCCCGACTTTGTGGATATAGGTGTTCCGTTTTGTGGAAGTGCGCGCACTTCACTACATAACCAAGTGTTTCTTGAGGGCATTAAAAGCGTGCTGCTGGCCGCCAAAGGGACTTCTTCCGCTGGCAGCGCAGCTGGTGAATTAGCACAGGCCTACCGGGTATGGACTGAAGAAGAAAAAACTGCCGGACTGAAGGCTTTTGGCCGTGTATATGCCGGGTGGGGATTAAGTCAGACGTTCTACCGGGAAAAGGTATATGAGACGGAGATGGGATACAAGAATCTTGAAGACTTTATGATCAACTTTTGGGAATCCTGGGCTCTATCCAAAGGTTTTATAGACACATTCATCAAATGAGATCGTTTTTGCTAATGCTATTAGATCCGGAGAATTTGCTCACCATGCTTCATACCTGGCAGGCTGCTGACTGCTCAGACCAAGAACCTTACCATAAGAATTTCGAGCTAGCCATGAAAAGCATTAAAGCCAAGACGTTGGTTCTACCAAGTAGAACAGATTTGTATTTTCCTCCCGAAGATTCGGAGTATGAGGTACAGAATATGACAAAGGGCATTGGGAAATGTATCCCATTCTCAAGTATTTGGGGTCACTGGTATGTTCCACAGGAGATGGACAAGTATGATGATATGTTGTTGGTTAAACGAGAGTCGCTGACGAATATTCTTAGGGCTGGAGGTCCAGGCTTGAGCAAAGGAGATTTGAAGTGGCTTGATGACCACTTGAAGACTGTGTTGGAAGATGAAAAATGGCAGCTGGAAACTAGCGTTTTAAACTGAGATTACACTAGAACTCATCCAGTCAAGATATTCCTCTACTAGCACAGAGTACACTCCAGCATGTTACTAGTCTTACAATACGCCCCTGTTCTGGAAGGTGTGAATCGTGTACAAGTATGCATAGCCAGCTATGAGACTAATGTCTGACTCTACGGCTAACTATTGATCAATCGATGGTAGGCTACTTACAATATGCATACTTCGGCAAAATGCGGTTGCCTAATTAACCGGCCTTGCCGGCTTGAGATAACGCTGCTTACTACGTACTCCGTATATCTTTCACTTAAGGCAATGTGGACCTTGCGCTGCTAGTTTACAAGCAGAAAAGATATTACGAGATAGCAGTACAGAGTACAGCTTCCCAAATATCAACTCAAGTCGACCCCATGGCTTCGTAGCGATCTTCATCTATTCGAGGTGGTCTAGCCCACCTCGGCATCTTAATTCAGCTATAATTTCTTAGCAGTTACCGAATACTGAAATAGGCAGCAATATATACATTAAACCACTTCATTTTTCTCATGCACATCCAAGCGGCAGCCCTCGGTAGACTAAGAACAACATTTCCAATCACTAGTTCAGTTTCTTCCAAACCCTCCCATAACCGAACACAACAACTAACTAATTTAGTTGACTTCATTTCCCCACGAAACTCACTACAAGAGCCTCCGGAAGCCTTCCCGTTGGATCACTGTTCGGGCCAGCCACGTTTTCTCCATGGAGATGACCCCCGCTCATCGGGTTGAATAGGAATGCGGTTGAATGGGAATGCTTAGTTTATTTTAAAAGCAGCCGTAAGTGATATTCTTACAGAGTTTAAGGGGAAGCGAAGGAACGCTCATTTAGTTCAAGGCGTATTGCATTCTAATTCATTAGCGCGAGTCATATACCATGTTTTCCCGCCTTGCAGCAAGACTGCAATATTGTGTACTTGTACGTAAAACGCGGATCAGAACGGCATTATTTCGAGTGCTAAGAACATCTCCAGATGTTGCCACATGTTTATCAATGGAGATTACGAGAAGTTACGGCTACGTATCTACATGTATTGGTACGTTTGACGGTCTTTGGTTCCGGGAATCTCGAAGGCGTCTGATAAAATTCAATATCCGTCATTGTGGTGTGATGCCCGACCATATTTATATTTATATAAATGCCATAAAGCCATGAGTATGCTTATTGACAGAAGAATGCTTTATCTTAAAGGCCTTAATCTATGTATTATTGATGTAGATGGCGCTGCTTTAAGAAGATATGCTTTGAAGACGCCGATACCCTTGTACCTTCATTGACTTAAAGTAATAGCAACTCCACGGAACCTATGTAGTCCTATTAATTGCGACATTTTACAACATAGAGAGGGTTACGCGTATATTTCTATGGATCCAATGCTGGAGACTATCACTTTCCAATTCTCAGGGATGGAGACACGATTACAACCATAAAATATTGCTGTGGGAAGCCTGCAGTGCACCTATGGCAGTCGACAGCTTGTTGAAGACGTGAATGAGAAAATTGTCTGTGTGACAATCATGTTTGGTATTTCTAGTTCCAGCGCCAGCATTTACTTGGCGACGAGGCAAAGCTAGCTTTCGCGCCACAGCCGATGACCTATTGGATCCTAAATTATTAACCGACAAAGAGATCGCCGCTAATGAATAAATTATATCTTGAAGCCAGTTAATTGAAACAAAGCCAGATGTGGATTATCTCAGGTGAAGACCTTTACCTAGATGATAGCCTGTTCGGACTGACCAAAAGCTGGTAAAACGGACAAGGCACGGCAAATAGGGAGGCGCCTACATACAACATCTTAAATATCTGTAAGAAAATAATACTATGTGACCTATTGTATGGTGCTTGAATTTTCGAAAAAAAAAAAAAGTTGACGTAGTGCTGAGGTCTTTTGGTATGGATTTGTTTCTTCCTTAGCAAATCAGAGCCCTTTAGGCCTCATATAGTGTTCAAATCGCAGGGGACGGATTGTTCAACCTAGTAGGACTCATAGTGTTCATAAAGGTTGAGAACTTATGCCATATTTTCCCCTACGGATGAATTGTAGCCGTGCGACAAGGTAAATTGTGACTATGGACAAAGCCGAAAATAAAGCCAAAAACAACTTAATGAACAAACAGACGCTGCAGACTATTTGTTCTATTCTTCCAGACTGCTCAAATGTTTTGTGTTCAATGGTGAGATATGATGCATCAATTCAGAAGCATTACGACGTCGTCATATTTTTCTCCGAAAGTATTGTTGAAAGAGCCCTCTTACAGTATAGGAGATTACGCGCACGCCGAGGTTTTCAGACTGACGCCTAAACGGCGAAGGACGTGGTGCAAAAAGAAAAAAAAAACCTCATACCTTAAATGAAATCATGAGCATGTAACTCAAAGGAAGATATGAACCTTTACGACCTATGTCTTAGATAATCTCATGAGAATCATGATGAAGAACTGTTACCACTCATTTCATCAACTCCCAATGAAGAAAATCGGCTACAAAATCTTGTCTCGTTCCTAACGTCGATGAGATGAGTCAGGGATTACATGAATCAGATGATAGGGGAAACTTGAAGCTGCATTAGCCAGAAGAACTCTACTCTTTACAATACGATATGTGAGCTTAATTTAAACCCTCTGGGTTTCCTTAAGAAGTAGCAGTACGGAGTACAAGATAAATATTTAGCTGAGATGCCTATTGCATTGATTGGGTTATGCAAGGATATATAAGCACTAAGCTGCGCACAATACTCATCTTGGACCATGTAATGCGATTGGCCATTAGTATCCTTTGTATACTAAGGACTAGGGGTAGATGTAAGACTGTGTTCTAAAGATAGTTTGTGCATGCCTAGGCGAACTACCCGATAATACCAGATTACAGTACTGTTTCTGCTCATGGCTCGATGTTCAAGATCAGGGTTCTTGGTTGTAAAATATCTCTTTGTAGACAGTTTGTGACTCAGAGTTGCTCTTCGAGTTCCCCCCGACGGAGAGAGGGTAGCTTACTACACGCTATATATCAGTTGCATCAAAAGTTTTACTGTTGTCCATTAAAACCAGCTATCGCCGCCTACACCAAATATTACCTGGAAGTTCTCAAAATCAATTAGCCGAGGACGCCAACTACCGCCCGAACGCGGAAGGCCAGTGCAGTCTTTCCAGGAGCCCGGCGGCTGCCCGCGGACACCCCATAAAGAAGAAACCAAGAAAGGAGCTGGTCTTAAAATCCTACTGAGCATGACGACTGGATTGACTAGGGCCTGGTATTCCAGTATATGTAACGGCAAGGTCTTTATTAGAGACTCCTCAACTAAATTTATTACCACTATGTGTGGCAAAGACGAGTTTATCTAGCACCTGATTTGCAACAAAAAGGGGTAACCGCACATCAAATCTAGACGGCGATGTTTCAAATAATGAGGACTTAAATGCATTTTCTTTGCAAAAATTTAAGTCAAAGTCGCCCATAAAATTAATGGCTTAGGTATTAATAAGTAGAAATATGATAAGGTGCTGGGGTGAGTATTGGTTTTTATATATGCGCCATGAAGTCATCCACCCAAAACTTCCACACTTACGTTTACGCCAACGTGTCCCAGTGGAGTCTACAGCCACGGAAAAGTAATGCAGTATCACGTCATATCATAGCAGTAGTCAATTTTATTAGCATTTACACAACTCTGTTTTGTAACTCAGAGGTAAACATGCAGCTTATGTATACAATAACATCAGCTAGTGATCCCTAACTGGATCATCTTGAGCAACCAGTGTAGTCGCGTAGCTTTCAAGCAAATTGCAAAGATTGTATGTGAACGAATCTCCTATCTGCTGCCTTGAGGCGTTCAATAGTATCAGCAAGCTTAGTTTATGTCGGTTGGTTATATTAATAGCAACCCTAGTTAGCTGCATCTAGCGGCCTGGATGTACCATAGAAACTCATTATTGTGCAGGATTTAGCTCAGATTCACCTCCTTCAGCCTCAGACAAGAGTCAGCGTACGATGAGCTGCCTCAATCGGGTATGTTACTTGGGAGATATTGTCCGTTTGGTTATTGTGCTAGTGGGGAGCTTCGACTATGTTCAACCGAGCTCCCAGAAGACAATCTTATACTCGACATGACGAAGCAAGAATCTAAGGGAAAATAATCCTCAAACGGGCTTAGCATTGAAAGCCAATGTGAGGCGGCTAAGTGTAAAAGAAAATAAGCTCCTAAAGTAATTGATTTCCTCAAAAGCAGTACGTTGGCAACCACCTGTGGCAAGCCGAGAGCCAGTTCCATGATACTAACATACTTTCAGATAGTTATAGAACTCTTGATACACTCAAGGCTATAACTCTTCCAAACAAAACAATTCCAACGCCCAAATGCCCGCGTATCGCAGCTGGAATTAATTGTTTTCAGAGCTTTGTATCTAGAATATGTAATGACTCGCCAAGTGATGACATTGAATAGATAGCTAATTCGCTGCTGCAGCATTTTCTTTTCCTTTTTTTCTAATTCTTTTTCCCTTTTAAATGTCTTTGAGATATATATCAGCTCCATAGCAGTGAGTTATTCTCCTTTTATGGGGCGCAGTACCCCGAGCAGTCTGTTAAAGGCCTTAGGATTCTTATATCATTATAAGTATGAGTTCTTATCCAGAGTGTCGTAGGAGGCAATGTGAGACAAATGAACTCTGCGAAGCATCCCACTAGACAACGGCCACGTAAGGAGGGAGCATCCAGATGAGTCTTAGTAAAGTCGCTATCTCGACAGAAAAATGTAGTAAATGAGTTCATCGTGTATCTTTTAGAGGGAGGTTTTATCCTGACAGAGTGAAGATTGCTGCACCCTCATTCAAAAAGGGTTCCATCTTACGCGTGTGCATATGCTCTCCGTCGGTTCTGGACTGCTTGGAGAAGTAGAGAGTTGAAGCGGCGAGCACGGTGGTGGCCGTGGTTTACCGGAGTAGTGACAGAGGTAGGAAGGGCGAAAGTGACAGTGCCTGGCGTCTTACGGACCCTTGGAGCACCGGGAGTGCGGATGATACCGCGGTGCTTGGACTCTTGGACATGAACCTCACAAGGATTGATGCGGACAATGGGGCCTGGAGAATTGTTAGTCTGTCATCTAGATTTGCTTTTCTTTATGTCGCTCACCATAAACTTCATGCATGCGCTTAATCTCCTCGGGATATTTGCCATCCCTAAAAATATCAAACCAGAACTCGTATAGGCTGGTCATAGCTGCCAGGCGAGGACCAGGAATTTTCCTCTTAGGATGCAGATAAAGATTGTAGAACCACTGTATGAGAGTGGAAACAATTGAGAAAGCAGCCATCAGTACCACGAACAGCTTAGGCTCAACGTCCCTCGCCAGGAGGGACTCAGCTTGGTCATGGCTAGCAAATACAGAAGACATCGTGGGAGAATTGCTACAATTCGTCTTTTAAATGTCTGGTCTGCGAAAGTGAAAGAGGGGAAGGTGATGGGAAAGAAAAGAATGGTAGGAATGTGTAAACGATAGGAAGATAAATCAAATCCAAAATCTAGTTCGTTCTAACCTTTCTATATAGAAAAGATTCAAGCACATGCTGTATTCTGTTAGTCAACAGCCCGCAGTGGGAAGGAAAAGTAAAAAAATCCATGATTTGTCACTTGCATTAAGAAGGCTGGGTCACCGATATACTACAAACACTGATATCTCTCCCATAGTGGGATCGCCCCGTCGGTCAAGCACCGTCTCAGCTCTTGCCTCTCCTCTCCCCCGTCTCACACCATCCTAAAGAGAAGATGAATGGCAATCTATGTACAGTACCTCTGACATGGCAAAGGGGGGGTAGTACGAGCCGCCTGAGCTTACACACCCTGATCGGATAAACGGGCCGGGTCAATGAGACGCTGAGAGACAAGACTCAATCAAGGCAACAGAATATCCTGTGTAAGATGGTCGTATACCTACCCAACCTGGTGAAGAAATAAGTAGGACTACAAAGCAATTTTTCCATTAGTATCAGCACATACCGACAAAAAAAGACAAATGGTTTGAAAATATCACAATAGAGCAACTGTACATGTCTTAAATTTGTACATCTTCTTAATTGCTATAACTCTACTTTTGTAAAGAATCATAGGTATTTTAGGTAGGGAACTTCTTCTGCGGTTTGTGTTTTTCTTAATCCGGTTGCTATCTTGTTCTTAAAAGCACAGATCAACGTCGCAACAGGTAGACACAGTGATTGCTTGCCGC
Source organism: Trichoderma oligosporum (assembly GCA_015266385.1). Lineage (NCBI taxonomy): Eukaryota > Fungi > Ascomycota > Sordariomycetes > Hypocreales > Hypocreaceae > Trichoderma > Trichoderma oligosporum. The sequence continues at coordinate 9,254 of JACBYL010000316.1, read as the reverse complement.
TTAGCCTTAGCCTTGAGTGGGGTGTTGATCATACTTGTACAAGTGGCTGACTAGATCTCCACTAGCTCATCAAGTCCAAGCCGGGAACTATATTCGATTACAAGCATTGATTCATGTTAATACTACTGCATCATCAAGAGCTAACATTGATACGTATTCCGACTCATATAGTACTTTGTACTCTACGGGTTATGTGAGGCCTACCGGCGTCGATCGAAGGGGGTTCAAGGGCGGAGCCTCGATTTTATACTAAATAATGCACTCAAGCTGTAAAGGAGTGTACAGTCGGCAATCGCTATATGTAGAGGGAATGAAGTAGCGGGAATACCTCTCGTATTGAAACTTGCATCTGCGAGATAACTTGACTTGTATTCCGTATGTTCCGGTGAAGAGGTATCTGAGGTGATGAGGAAGTACTACAGCTTACTAGTGGCTGTTGTCGATGAAAGAACGGAGTCAGGGTGTCATTTCTTTGAAAACTTACCTGGCAGCCTCAGGTATTCATGAAGCTGCCAGCTGCTGATGATTATGAAGATAGAAGTACTGCTAAGTCGTTGCTAATGATAAAGTCTGTATGCAGCCACACAGATTTTCCGTCATTTTGTAGATATAGAGCATGTACCTGGCAAATCGAGACGGCAAAGGAGGTATCGTCAATACAAAGTACAGGGTACTTCGTATCTCCGAAACTAAATACTTAGGATAAAGAGCAAATATACTTGGTGGCCAAGGTGGGCCAGGTACGGAGCCAAACTTCCTCCTTATCTGAGCGTCTCGGCTAGGCAAATGTGTTTGAAATTGGGCGAATGCCTAGCCTCCACGAGGCTTGTTTTCCTATGAAAACGAGTACCAATACAGCTACAAAACATCGTGTCTTAGTATTAAAAGCCGCCAGTACTGGCTTGCTTAAGTGAATTATAAAAATACGTAGTATAGGGAGAGGCAAAGAGAGATCAGAACAAAGGTCTGTTATGTGCTCCATAGTTATGAGTGAGGATAACACTAAGAATGTATCTTATTTACTTTGGACAAAATACTTCATACACTCGGATGTACGCCAAAGCCCCGAACTGCATATTTCGTATGGAGTAAGAAAATACTGCGGAGTAGCAGTTATACTACTACACGTAAGGCTCATTAAAGATCATCTTGTATATTCACGGGCTTCTGAGATTAAGCAAATTGCAAGGGTGATAATAAGCCGAGAGCAACACTAATCCAGATTGGGATAATGTTGGCATGTAATTTACCCTCATAAGGCCTAACTGTTGTGTAACCGGCGGATCCGCTTTTTACGACACATGAAGTCCCGTCGTTATTGTGGTCCTCACGCTTCTGCACATCCTTGTTTCATATTGGTACCACTTTTAACACCGATACCTTAGGCAGAAATGACGGACTATCATGTATCAAACGCTATCAAGGTTTTGTTCAATCCTTTTATTGTGCATATACTCCATAGTCAGGTAACTTGAAGAAGCCTGTAGGAGATCAAGATTGAAATACTTGCACTCCGTAGTAATATTACAAACATTATCAGTTATCAGCTGAAGGTATCAGTTGTACTATTGGCCAATAAAACCGCCGAATCTATGTACATCACAAGGTCGATGTTCTATTCGCATATAATGTCGAGATTTTAGAGCAGACAAAACATTGTTCTTGCTCACTATAGTTTAGACTACGTGTGATACGCAAAAACTTGGGCTAAAGTGACATATTGAGCAACAATGAGTATTCCAAATCTAGTCACTTATTATAATCTCATTCAATGCCTTAAAATATATTGATTTTTTTAGGGTAGAATAACATGCTTCTAACATTGCAGGCGAGAATTGAGCTGACATCAGATCTCTAGCCTGTCACTCTACACTGTCCGTTACAAAGTTGGCAATTCTTAGTCAAATCTATTTAAGGATGCCTAAGCAATACGATTGTTAGAGAATGAGAGGATTTTGTTTTACTTGTATATAGACTCATACCTGCTGTAACAAGCTGTTACTGCATATCTCCGTAATTAGCCCTGTCCTACCAAGTTCGAGGTGCAGACAGACAATGATGCATCGTGAGTGAGCGAGGCCCTAGCTAAGCCGCTTCATACGGCCCGCTTAAGAATTATTACTCGTTATGTATAGTACTTGCACTTGTACGGGGCGTGTAACATACACTCGGACCTCGAGTCAAGGCATCGTCACGGTGCCTCACATTTTATGTCATGCATGAGCCAGTAATATCGGCGTCTAAGCGACTGTAGCATCTTCAACTCAAAATCCAGATGACCTGTCGCAGCAACGATGTTCCTGGTAACAATACTGAGTTCCTTAGCGTCAAACTCTTCCTTCGTAATTACCTAATTAAGCTTGTTTACGATGGTTCTTCTTGTTTCGGAGAGACTTAACGTCCGGAGAAGCATGGTAAATTTGTTTAATATCCGCCCCGTAAGCGATATTCAGTGTATCAATGATGATGCATAACAGATGGGCATGTGGATGCCAAGGGAACCGGGAATCGACTCTCAGAAGTGGTCTTATGCTTGCGTTCTGTGATACAGAGTCGGAATTCATGATAATACATATAGACGCCAGTTTTCGTCTACCTTAATCTGGTTCATCATTTCCAATCCATACCTTAACCATACATACTTTGAGTCATCTTCACTATCCATTCCTTTCTCTTTTTCTATTTCCAGTTCTACAAAACAATCGTCATCATGCCTGAACTCAATGATGTTCCCGGCGAGGAGGAGTTCCCTCGTGCCACTTACTTAGAGACTATGGTCCGTCTATTGGACACTGTTAGCTACAATGATGAGAACTTTACAGATGAGGAGCGTACTGAGTGCCTGAAGTATGCCTACGGAAAGGCAGCCGAGCACTTCGCTCAGCCTCATGTTCAGGAAACTCTCAAGGTGCCTCCTAAGCGCATGGCCGCCGCTCTCAAGACCATCGTCGGCATGTGTGTCTATTCTTGGTGCCGTGTCTCCAAGGAGGTCATGGCTGACCTCAGCATCCACTACACATACACTCTGCTTCTCGACGATAGCAGAGAAGAGCCTGCGGGTACCATGGCTACCTGGTACGAGGATCTTCTAAACGCCCGGCCACAATCTCACGGGTGGTGGAGACTGGTTAACGACTTCATTCCCAATGTCCTCCGTCACTACGGGGGCTACTGCCAAATGAACATGGTTCGAAGCACGATTGATTGTAAGCTTATCGCTCCTCACCTTTGCTATGAAACCTTAATCGTAACTCAATTCTAATACGCCAAATAAAGTCTTCCAGGGATGTTGGATTGAGCAGCACAACTTCAAGGGTTACCTTGGTGCTAGTGATTATCCTGGCTTTCTTCGCCGTATTAACGGTCTGGGCCACTGTGTTGGTTCTTCCATCTGGCCTATCGAGCTGGTAGATGAGGAGAAGCACTTCCTTGAAATCACCACAGCCATTGCTCAGATGGAGAACTGGATGGTTTGGACCAACGATCTGTTCTCTTTCTACAAGGAGTACTTTGCAGAGCGTGATCAGACATCTCTGGTCAACAACTACGTAGAGTGTGAGGGCATCACGCTGGATGAGGCTCTCGATAAGCTCTGCAAAGACACTATCCGCAGCTCTGAAGAGATTATTCAAGTGTGGCAAGACAAAGATCCGAAGATGTACGAGATCTTGACTCGTTTCCTTCAGGGCTACATCACTTGGCACTTGTGCGATGACCGTTACCGATTGGTTGAGGTCTATGAAGCTGCTGGTGATGATCCCATTGCCCAGAAGTTCAAGAAGTACGTCAAGTCTGCTCGCCACGTCGGTGCCATCGACCCTGCAAGATATGCGGTACCATCAGTTACTGAGCTGGCCGAGCGCGAGCTGGCTAAACAGTCTGCTAGCCCTAGCTGGGGCTTTGGTATCGGCACTCTGGCAAGTAAGATCTTCTCCATTGTCCTGTACTGAGTATTTGTAAGCTTGGGGAACCATTTCGACGGCTGTTACGACAATACAACCCATTATGACGAATAAATGAGAATCCTTATTTTTATCCGGACAGGAACAAGAGGCGCACCTAATGGGGAAAACTACGGAGTAAGTACTCCGTAGTAAAACGTGCATGCGCAAGGATCAGGGCAGTTGATCTGAATTGCATGATCAGACTGACTAGGCGGGCCTTGCGTCCGGCTGATACGAAACCAATGCTGATCCGGCACTCTATATACTGGAGAAATGGTGTTTACTAGTTGTTAAAGGTCTATGGATGGGGTTTAGTTGAAATGGAATTTTAGCAACATGCTTTGGTTTTTAGATATTTTCAGGTTCACATAGAACAATAGGAATCTATTTCTTACAGCGAGGTCTCTCTATTTTGATAATGATTACTTTTCATGTATGTGTCAATCAACAGGCGTAGCAGATTTCCTGAAATAGGTTTCCAAGATGGGTCAATGCCATCTGTACTGGGAAAAGATCAGCATTCCTCTAATTACATCTCAGTGGCGTGTGCTATGATGTATTATCTACTCATCCATGATACAGTAATCACTGGGTGCGAAATTTTGGCGGGCAAACATTGATCAATGCACAGTGGTTTACGCTCTTTGTAGTAAGTATATCTCTGGATCTTGGCTGACTTGGTGGCATGCCATCCTCGACGCCTTGAAGAAAATTGGCGCATTTAGTCACCGTGGGACACATCACTTTTTACAAGTGATAATTTGAATGTCGTAAGCTTGGTAGGATTGCTCAAAGAACTAGTGTGACATATTGTCACGTTTTTACCTTACATATTCCTCATATCCCGCGTGGGACTTCGTACTTGAGCTTACTTTGCCTCCACGACGATCGCGTTGACCTTTTGGTATATTTCTTTGGATCGATTTTGTACGTTGTCTTAATCAAAGTTCCATATGATGCGGCATTCGGAACAAGTCCCACCTGTCTTGGCATGTTATCCTATTGTGTATGCGACTCATGCGCTTTGACACATCATGAGTCATGCCAGCTAAGCTCGACAAATTCACGGGTATTGCTGAGTAGATCCGAATGACAAATTATTAATTTTGTCTATTAATGAAGGCTTTATGAAATTAAAAGTACTTTGTGTGGGACTTGAATTTCAACCCCATTCGATGATGACCTGTGGTTCTTACATTCTCTGTTGACTACAGCTCGACTTTGTATTTGCTATATATTTATCTTCACACAAAATAAATTATTAAAAGAATAAAATTAAAGAAATTCACAAGCCAAAAGTCAGGCAGTATGCAATCTCCGGAGTCTGCCTTAGCAAAATAGACTCTACCTGTTTCCTTTGTCCTCGAGGATGAAACTATAGCACAACAACCTCCATTTTCATGTAGCTCCTATTGGGCATGAGAATAAGAGACGAAGGCAATAGTCAAATGTCAGATTATTTAATCATATGTACACTCTGTGCTTTACCAAAGTGTAGTAGCTGGCTATTTCAAACATCGACTGATACAGATATTGATTATTCCTTCACATTCTTGGAAAGCTCATCAGATTAGGTGATATTTTCCCACAGCCTCTATTCAAATATTAGAGACACATATAACTCGACGATTAAACGCTGTGTGTTGCCCGGCAGACAAACTAAGGGATAGAAGGACACACACCAGGCTGATTCACATACAAGGGTTGTTTTTCTACTCTTTACCCCCTTGGCAGCCTACTCTATGCAGGTACAATTTATAGGATTCATACACATGGAGAAGTGGATCAATACATACGTAGTAGTAGATTGATACATACGTACGAAGTGGTAAAGCTATCACCGGAGGACTGTATATTGATTCTACAGCTTAATGCTAGCTAGACACAGAGTGCGCTATAATGTCGGAGATGGTGCAAGTTACTGAATTCGTATCGTTCGCTCTTGCGCAACGCCTTCAAACCAATTCAAAAAGCAGACATTCTTAGCCTCTTCATTTCTTCTCACGCCATTACTAAACAGCAATCCAACTCTCTCCCACCTATCACCATCCTGACCTTGGACCTTTTGCACCACAAGGAATAACGCCCATTCTTTTCCTGTCTTCTGTAGCTGTCCCGTCATCATCTTTAAAATCCTCAATTGTCCACCATCACAAATGTTGGTTTCAGAATTTGGTGCGTCAGCGAGAAAGGACCAACCAGAGCGCGGTGAGTCATTAAACGCAATGCCGTCATTACCATCAAACTTGAGGGTGAAGAGCTTCTCAGGGGACAGCGCTGAGTTGTGGTTGGGATAAACTTTGATAGTGGCCCCGATTGATGGTCCCTCTAATGTAATAAGGCTCTTCTTGAGACGGCCAAGATATTGAGGTCCCTCAAACTCACAATCTATAAGTATAACTTTAGAGGCAATCTCGATAGTATCATCTGTTAAGGATCGTTGACACCAAGTCAAGTCAACCCCCCCTATAGCAGACGCCCATGACCATGAGGGTATTTTTTTCAGCTCTTTTGGTCGGCAGCTAAATTCGTCCATGAACCAACAGCTGTCGGCGATAAATGTGTCTTCCCATAGCCCTGCAAGATATCTTGTTTTAAATGACTCAGCGAGATGAGACACAATGCCAGCTGTCGCTGACAACCGGTCGCCAAGGTAGGTAAACTCTAGATCCATCATGTTCATAATGTTATCGTACCACAGTTCCCGTTGCTTCATTGTGCCTCCCATCTTGACATCTTTGCGCATGACGCTTCTACTCGAGTTTGTACGGAAGAGATGCCAATGTGTGTCTTCGAATTCCGATTCACACTGGCAGCTAGTCTGGGATCGACATTCCCACACTAATTCCCTTGGGCAAAAATGGAGATAACGGCGGGACAGCGTTTGCTCCTGGTATACCCAGCCACGGGTCATCAAAGGAAATTCAGATATATGTGCCGAACCAGGATGCTCTTCATATGGATGGAAAGTTTCTGTCTCGGCAATCAGGTGATATGGCTGGTCATAATTCGCACCTCGGAGCTCCAGAGGCTCGTCATGTTCTGGTAATTTGGGAAAGAACCCAACTGTTCCATCTATCGCAGCTGTTGCTGCCAGCGTAATATGAGAATTAGCATAGTATTCGGCCATCTTTGCTGCCTCGTCTTCCCAATCTTTTCTGGAGTCCTGGATGATGCAGAGTGAGTCAATCCAGATGTACTCGATGCCGAGGAGATGGCTGAACTCGATGGCATCTTGGAATGTCTTGGACAGGGCATTCCACGGAATTTCAGTTTTAAGTCCTTTGACATTGTCGGCCACGGTCCTCAGGATTTGGTATTTTCCCCAACAGTGGCTAAGGCACGCATATCGGCTCTCTGTATGTGGCTCTGTTTCAACGAGACGAGCTCTGAGCGCCCCTGACTTGTCCGGAATAATTTGAACAACTCTCTTCGGAAGAATAGGTGCATTGAACATACGGCAATCTTCATGATCTCTCTCACATGCACCTATCCAGTTCGAAACTTGCTCGGCGAGATGATGTCTGCCCCTTGAGATACCCGGCCATGGTTTAAAAAGCGGCCATGGACACGGCTTTCCTGGTTGCATTCAGTAGCCATTCTAGTGATTAAATATTCTGCTGCGGAAAGCTACCTAGTACTGCGTAAAAGTTGATTCTGCGAGATGTTGTATGGGTCATGTCCGCCACTCCCTCCGTGGGCCAGACGACCAAAGACAGACTCTTACTCGATAGTTTAGTACTGGTCTGAAAACTCACAGTGTATAGTTCTGGATTCGCAGCAGCTTCAGGGTGACAGTGTTTGCATGCCTCCAGGATCAGGACGCACATGGAACATTGCTTCGCTGACTGAGAGAGTGTCGCTAGGCGGTGGAGGTAAGAGGAATCTGCAGCGTCGAGTTTCTTGCGGAAAGCGACCTCGTCTAGGTCGAGGCAGACTTTACATGCTGCGATTGGCTGGTCACTCATAACGGACTGGTAATAGTGCGATACTCAATTTGAATGAGTGGTCTCATTGAAGATATGAAGTTTTATTTCACAAGGGCGTATCAATAGGTGTAGGAGGTGACAACGATTACCCCCGCATGTGCATGTTGCATATGTATGTATTATCTTGGAATTCTGAGGGCAATCTGGCTCAAGTGGAACAATCGGCATCAATATCGGACCTGCTTTGGACGCTCATGCTTATACTTCTATAGACTCACTATAAATCCCTAAATTAACGCTCTGTAAACCCCAGCTCACCAGAATCAGCCCTTTCCATGTCCCTTGAATTAGTATGCTTAGGTGAGTTTTAACTTCCTCTACGAAGCTATGTCAATATACTGATATAGTATAGGGTCCAATTTGACAATATGGAGAGACGGCTATATGTTATGGTAAATTAGTTATAGATTTATGAAATACCATGCACCTAAGTTTTGCTACTGAATTAATAGTGCCTTCATTTCATATTGCCACTGGGCCACTAAGACAGTTAGTCTGATTTAATTTTATTAATACAAATAACCAATTGAATTTTCTTATAGATACAGTTATAGCCTAAAAGTCTGCGAATGCCTCATTGCCTAACCTCTCACCTTGCAGTTATTATCTCCACCACCCTTAAATTCAAATTGCAATTACGGAGTATATAGTAGCAAGATAGCTTTAATTTTTAGTTTTAATACTATTTTAAGCATTAATTATTAATATAATTGCTAGTTCAATAATAAATAAAAAGCTATTATAGTAAAGCTATTTTAATTAAAATTAAGCTTCAGTAGCTGTAATAGAATATCTATTATAAGCTATTGTAAAGGGCAATGCCAGCACAAAGTGCTAGTATTGGCGAATCTTTTAATCATTGGCTTAATTAGCACCCTTTCTAATTGTTGTTACAATTATACTAGCACTTTATAGATCTTCTAGAGATTATGGGTTTAAATCTAGCATAAGGCAGCGGCGAAGCTAGCTGGCCTATAGCTAGGCTAGATGCCTCTCTGAATCTCTTACATTAGGCTTACAAGCGTTGTCTTAGGGGTTTGCAATAACAATCTACCATAGTCCACACAGCCAGCTATAGATAGATTCCAGCTATGCGCCAATATATGCAAGATGCTCTATATACAACTTAAGGTCAAGCCGCTATAGAGGGGAGGATAGTTGTAATAGAATATCTACTATAAGCTATTGTAAGGGGCAATGCTAGCATAAAGTGCTAGCATTAGTGAATCTTTTGATTATTGGCTTAATTAGCACCCCTTTTAATTGTTGTTACAGTAGCTTAATTAAATAATTCTTTAAATTTATTTTAATAATATAGTTT